>OMKY01244471.1:0-35046 GCA_900302395.1 Bregmaceros cantori | reverse complement strand
TTCACTCTACCATTAATTATAACTCAATGTGTGTGTACGTAACTTGTCTGTTTAAAAATAATGTGTGGGTCCAAAAGAGAGTTTTTGTATATGCTACATGGCTAATAAAGGTGATTATAACCCTGAAACGCAGAGTGTAGGGGATGTAATGATTTTGTGTGCGGCATCGCATTTTGCCTTCGCCGCGTAAGATCCTTCGTGTTATTGCGATTATTTTTGAACCGCTGAATGGATTTGTCCTAGATTCGGTGTGTTAATGCTCTAGAGTAAGTCCATGAATTTATGTTATTTTTGGAAGCCAACACTTACAAGATGGCTGAGTTCAAGGTGTCCAAAATTTTGTTGGGTCCATAACTTCTGACTGGGTGTTTGGATTTGCCCCAAATTTCTTTAGGTTTATTTTCATAATAGTTGGTTTCAAGATTATTTTTTAATTTCATACATAGCATAGTCTTTCAAGATGGTTAACTTTTTTCCTTTGTGTGATAACACGTATAGCACAAAATCTGGAGTATGCTTGTACATTCCTGGGTTTCAATGCTACTTCTATCGTGTTTCGGAGAAATCCCTTTACCAGTAGGCAACGACTGCATACTTCTTGTTATGATTCGGATCTGAGAGGAACCGCTGGAGGGGAATGGCTGACGTTGAGATCTGCGCAGAACAATGTCCCATGTTAGAGAAATTGCTGGAGCACAATTGAATATATGAACGAGTGTTACATCACATTTTAAGGAGGTTTAAATATCACATTTTAGTAACAGCCAGTCCGTGGTTGTATTTGACAAAGCGTCTTGAACCACACAAAATTGCTTTGAGGCCAAATAACGGAACCAGAATGAATCCATATATAAGGCGAGCAGGACTATAAGGCACAGTATTGTTTGTTTGTTTGTTTGTTTGTTTTTTGAGAAAAATCAAGACTTTTTCTTTTGGCCGCAAGTGCTGAGAGAGATAGTGGCAGGATTAAATCAGAAACTGGGATGAAGAGTCGGGGGAAGTCATTGCAGAAAAGCGGCACTGCTCAACCTATGGTCTGGGGGACGTGCGCTATAACCACTCTGCCACGGTGCGCTCCATAAAATTCAAGACTTTGCCTATAGTGCGAAGGACATGGTATTGCGTGATTGCAGTGGAACTTGGCGGGTGTGGCCGTGTGGCAAAGTGTCAAAATCCTGGACAGTTCACTCCAGCTGCTCTCCTGCGGTTCTTCACACCTGTCAAACCCTCCTCCCATCTACTTTACATTGCCCCCTGGGCAGAGATGGCAAGTAAAATAGTACCGTAAGTGTACTTAAGTACATTTTTCAAGTTACTAGTACTTTATTTTCTCAGACCATTATTCTGGTAACTAGTTTTATGTGATACACCTCAGTGCTATACAATGCCGTGGGCTAGTTTTCGATTTAGATGGCTAGGCTGGTCAGACATCAGGAAAACAATCATACTTTCAAGATGCTTTTGTACTTTGTATGATTATCAGTGCTGGCAAAAGTAGCCAGATTTCTTATTTGAGGAAAATTAAAATACACTGGGTTACGATCCAAATATATACTCCAGTCAACGTAAAAAGTATATGCTCTGAAATATACTGAAAAGTAATTTTTGAAGGTTAAAAGTACATGCTCTGAGATGTACTCAAAAAGTACTGAATACAAATAAAACGTTATTGTACTTGAGTACGGTACTCAATTATTTCTACGTTATTACTTTCCATCCCTAACTATAAAACATTCAAAGAGAGTGGGGAACACAGATGGCAAGTAACGAGTACAAATACTTACAATAACTTTTAGAAGTATGTAACTTTTCACTTGTACTCAGTACATTTTCAGAGATTTTTACTCCTTACTTTCCAAAACAGACTTGTTACTTTTAAGACTATATAAGCTATTATAGAACTATTAACATAAAGTCACGTGGTCTAATGTAAACACCACTACCTACATGTGGTAATTTGTACAGCATTTATCTTTACACTGACACAACAAGCTAAGAAATGATTATTTACTGAAGTGGCTAATTTATTTCAGTACTTTTTGCTTTTTAAAATAATTTTGATTTCATTGAGTAACATTGAGTACATTTTACATTGACTTAAGTAGATTTTTGGATTATTACTTTGTAATCTTACTGAAGTTGTTTTTGTAAAAATGTATTTTACGTTTACTCACTTTAGCCATCCCTTGTGGGCAAAATAAAGAATGGGAGAGCCAGAAAGAGAAAGAATAGGGGAGTATGGAAGAAAGAGAGAGAGAGAGAGGGAAAGAGAGAGGGGGGGAGACGTTGGGGGTGGCGGTGGGTGTAGCGTGTCCGTGTGCAGGGTGACAGGGTCCCCTAGCGCAGGGACCTCACTGTGTACTAACTCTAGAGCCAGCTGGACTGGCCTCTCCCACTACCCTTTCATTTCCACACTTTTCCACTTGTATTATTCTATTTTCTCGTCTTTCTCTCTTCTTTCTTCAAACTTCACTCCCTCCGCTGAAAGGATTGAATTAATTCATTCAGTTTTCTGTTTAAACCACGGCCCTGGAGGCTGCTGAAGACTTTGTACAGAGCACTGGTAAGTGTGATTGAATTGAATAATATTATTAGAACCGGTCGTAAACGTATAGACTCATATTATCTGACGTTTGCGTCAACCGCTTTCTGTGTGTGTGTGTGTGTGTGTGTGTGTGTGTGTTTGTGTGTGTGTGTGTGTGTGTGTGTGTGCGCGCGCGCGCGTATATGTTGCGTGCGTGTGCGTTTAATCAAGGCGTGCACGTCTATGGCAGCTATAGCGCCCTCTTGTGTAACGGATAAAGCATTTATTTTTCATGTTCGCAGCTAATTGGAGAATGGCAGCAATATTAAATTATAGAAGATCACCATTAATCAAAATTGTAGTTGATGTATAAAATACGAATTATAATTCTCACTCTCATTCATAATCGCACAAACAACTACATACAATACATTGGGGGATAGCTTTTTTAATTTATTTATTATGTTATTTAACAGTTATTTAAAATATATGCAGGATTTGGTGAATAAATAATGTTAGTGAATAAATAATAAATGTGCTTATTACAGATAAAACTCACAAGAACATACAAATTCCCAATAATTTCACTTCGTCACTCCCTTCGAGGTCTGTTCCCTTGTCAGCCACCAGAGGGAACTCTGGCGCATTAAATAAAGGACGTGTGTGTTTTCGTTCATAGTTTAATTCATTGGTCAAGAATGTGAACTATTCGGGGGTTTCGGACAATATACAGCCTTATCGATAACAATAATTAGTGATGATAAAACCCAAACTAATTTTGTCCCAGACTGCTCGTTTGAAGAAAAAAACGCCTGGCAACAAATCATTAATTACACTTGTGAGTGTTTTCGTTAGATGCTAACCGTTATGTTATGTAATGCAACATTGCACCTATGTTATGTTTTTATGTATTTTATATGGACATTATAAGATACACGGACAAACTATATGCATTGCTTGAGTGTAGCACACGTACTTATTTTCAACACCTGTCCACAGGAGGTTATTCCAATTAAAAACCAGGAATAGAGACATTATAAACAATTATGCAGTACAAATATGCGTTATTAGTATCAATAAATGCATTAAAACAAATTCATAATACTGGAAATACAAATGTATACCATTATCAATAAAATGCCCATGAAAGCAAGCATAACCATTCAAGTCAGCTGGACAGACCTATGATTTTAGTCCTCAGCTCCCCTCTTAAACACACAGTGCCAACTGTCTCTTGTTTTAGACCCGTTGGTAGAAAGTTCCAGAGGTTTGCTTCCCATTTTTTAGAGAGGGCAGACTGTCCGAAGTAAGTCTTGCATCTTGGAACAAAACAGTTACCAATTTTGGAGGCTCTTGTTACTCTACCATGCAGTGTTCTGGCATCTACTAACCCGAGACAGTGGTGCAGCAAGTTACAACATTTTCATCACTGTTTGTGTTTCCTTAAAATACCACCGGGGTAGAAACGGCTGCAACTAATTAACTAATTGATTATTTCAATAGTCGATTAGTTGCCTATTGAAATGATTAATCGACTAATCAGTTGGATATTTCCCCTTTAAACCCCCCTCAAATATTCACAGTGACACAACAATTTAAATGTAGTCAATTTTGGTTCCCTAATATTCATTATCCAAAATATGTACAATTTAGTTCCTTACTCATTAATACGCTAATATTATGATGGTTTTCTTCATATTCATGATTTTATCAATAATGTTGAATAATTCTTAATAGTATTTTGGATTTTCAGAAATAGTAATATTACATTTGTGCATTATAGACCAATAAGTGGTGGTGTTAGCAAAAAACTCCTACATATAGGAATGGTTCAATTCCTTGGTAATTATTGACCATTGCAATAGTTGTGAATTAATTTCAAAAAAACGATTAGTCATCGATTAATCGACTAGTCAATGCAACCAAAGTGGCAGAGATGATGTCAGGGGGTGGCTTGCAGTTGCCCTCATCATCACTCCCGTAGTCTGTCTGACCATTGGGGCGCCACTGAAGACTTTGCAACCAGCTCTCGCCATCTCTCTCTGTCCTCGGCCACTCGCTTGGTGTCACTCAGCCTGCAACTTGTCTACTCTTGGATGTTATCTTCCCTTCGCTTTCTTGTTTTTTACAATTACTTGTAAAAAACCTTGACGTGAATATCCACAGTCATTTAGACCGCTTCATCCAATCCATACACACACTTGGCATCTGCAGCTGTCATGGGATTGGTTTCCGTCTCCGGCATGGATATGCTGCAGGTCTGCTTCCCCACTCTATCACACCCCCTTTTACACTAAGCCTGTCAAAGGGGATGTGTGCCCCAAAAAAGCAAAAAAGGTTTTGCAGTAAAGTTCCCAGCAACCCTTTTAATTTCTTTCTTTCCTAAGCAACTGCACTATAGTCAATACACTGACACAACTGCACTTGTGTCAGTGTACTGAAATATTGTGCACTGCATTTTTCTCTGCACTGATTTTATTAGTGCACTCTGTCATATTTTAGTACTATCTCAAATCGAACACCTCATTCCATTTCCACAAATGGAGGGTTTTCAGTGTGTGCAGTTTCCATCATTCACACAATTATGCTATAAAGTCTGATAGCAGTTGGCAGGAAACTTGTAACTTAACTTGTAACTGTAAGGGATTATTTTTAGAAAGTAACCTTCCCAACACTGAATATATTGCATCGTGTGCTGCAGGAGCGTGTGAGTGTGTGTGTTTGAGGAAAATAATTAAAATGGTGAATTGGTGATGTCCATTAGACAGCCCCATTTCTGTCTGTCAGCAACATTTGATAGCAATGTGGAACATCAGGAAACACTGGATTTGAACAATGGTTGGGGACTTTTAGTGTACAGACTCCTGATGGCGTGTGTGAATAGTTGACTGCGATGAGGAAGCTAATTTGCTATATATTGCTATATTTGCTAATTTGGCATATCTAGATCATTGTTTGGGTTACCTCTATGTAACGGGGTGAAACGGTCATACTCAAATTTGGAAACAGTGATTTGAACCGACTATGCTGCACAGTGGTAGGCAATCGACTGGTTTATATGGGGCACATCTGAAGAACAAACTTTAGTAAGGGTGTTCTCCCCATGATGCATTGCGTGATTGTTCTAATTTTGCAGTACTCCTTGCATTGTGTGTGTAGTTATCTTGCCTCAACTCTTGGTAGTCATTTTACATCCATTACATCTACAAATTCTCTAGTTTGTATGCAATCTGCGCTTGTACCCAGATTCCTAATGTGGGACCATGTCAGCCTGCCTAAGGTGTAAAAATTGAAATGTAGTGTTGAACAGTTGAACTTAATGTTCAACTGACACATTACCATAGTTCGCTTTTACCACTGACATTCACACAGTTTAGGGAGGCCCCAGGGCCACTTGAGCTGGTCTAGGCGTCCAGATGGCAGATCAATTACGTAGATGCGAGAGTGTCTGACAAGGTGAGGGGGTCATTTGGGTTGGACGATGAGTGGATACGAAAAGATACTTAGCTTGGTTCGGATGCAGGAGACGGGGACTTGTTTTATAGGAGTCGGAGGTCCGGAGAGGTCATGTGAACGGTGAGGATAGAAGCAGTTGAATGATGACTCGTTCAATAGCTGGACGACTTCAGTCAGGAGCCGTACCCGTAGCGGCAATGGCGGTAGTTTAGTGGAAAAGGAAACAAAAGCATGCTGGCTTTGTGGTGTATTCGGTAAGACACTCGCACATGTATGGTGCCTGTGACTTAGTTCACAGGAGCGAGCAGCATCACAGGTTCCACTCCCCCTCGTCAACCACCCTCTCGTCCCACAAACTAAACCTGGCAAACAACCTCTCTGACCTGAGAAGTGACAACTCGGGAGTGCTTCTCTGGAGTGTGGAAGGGTGGGGGGGGTTCAGATGTACGCAATGTGTTACCCGTGGAGGAACCATCCAATGTGGTGTCTGTCACCGAGCGGCATGACCAACCAAGTGCAGCAAAATAAAAAAAAATGGAATGCTCTGCAGAATGGCACCATTCTGAAAAATGGAATATGTGCATGGTGATATTGGTTTTGAAAAAAGCTATGTTGTCTATCCCTGGTGCGAGGAGTGCCAGCCGGAGCCTGTGATTTGTGTGTGTGTCTGTCTGTGAGTTTGTGTGTATGTGTTCATGCGTGTGTGTGGACTGGGTCCATGCCGGAACAGCCGGACTGTCGGTGTTGGTTTTGCGAACGTGACGTGTGTTGTCCGATGCTGTTATGCCTGTGCTGTTCTTGCCGCATGGTTCTAATAAATGGTTTGTGATGGAACCTGAAGCTGGTAATGTAATACCCCACCAGGATACTCAACATGGTGTCAGAAGTGGGATATGAACCGACGCCTCCATTCGGAGACCAGGTCAGGTCGAAGGTCACCATTTTGGAGGATTGGCCAATATGTAAAGAAGTTTATGCATTACTTTTTTTTTTAGATTGTTGAAGTATAGAAATTTGTATTTAGCCACACACAAATGAGAACATACATGAAATAAAATAAAACGTAAACTAAAATAAACAAAAAACAAAACAAACACAAAATATGTCATCGCTATCAAACCTCAAGTCCCTCCTCTCTCCAGTTTCCACACTTTTTCCACACAGGTTTTTTTTTCCCAAGTTCACGTTGTGGTGATCGTCACATCCTCCTGTTATTGTGGGTATCTGAATTTCAGCCATGCATTACATTGATGAGGGACAGAATTACATAAAGTGCAAACACTTTTGGGACAAAGACGGCTTAATCTGAACCACTGTGTCAAACAGCCAAATGTCACTTCATATAAATGATGAACAAAAAAAAAATCTATAAAATCATTGATATGATTCACTGTTTCATTATTAGTCTAATTGGAAGAGGTAGGAGAATGACAGTAACTAAATAGTTAGTGGATTTACCCAAATATTTTTACCTCTGTTTTCACAATAGTTGATTGCTTTTAAACCTATGCACAGCACTGCTCTATATACATACATACATATTTCATTTTAGCCCTATTTCCAGTAATTAGTAATATAATGCATTACTTTTTCCTAAGTGGAAATCAGATTAAAGTTACTTAGCCAAATAACTTGAGTTACTAATTTATTAGTATATTTATTAGTATATCAGTTATTTAAATGTCCCATAACGCTATTTGCGTACCTCAAGTCTTATCAAAAATGTTTGTACATTATTTATCTGTAGTGAACCTTTAATTGTATTTTTTTTAACAAAGGTATTAGTAAAACACAACTAAGTTGTGTTGGCACTTGGCAGGTACTGAAACATAATGAAAAGTATCTACAATAATCACCTTTTGGAGGTCGTAAGATCCGCCAGGGGCGGAGGAAGAACGCACTCCAAAGTGCTCAATGTGATATGTGTTTATTCCACATAGGACCGGTTCACAAAGAGGCAGAGCCTTGTCGGCTAATTGTATTTATAGACAGAACACAGAACATCCCAGACATGTCATGTCACAATGATACGCTGAACGCTGTCGGACAGGCCCATGTGACCTCCCATGTGTCATTGTATCAGTCTAAACCAGACGTGATGAAATCCTGTATTTAGCCCGATAATTCACAAACGTATAGTTACTTTTAAATTAAAGTAGTAGTAGTAAGGAATCGGAAATTGGATTACGTTTTACAATGAACAGTGGCAACACTGTTGTATATTGATCCGAGACGTTAACCTGAGTAAAAGTAAAAAAAACAAAAAAACACCTAAAAGGTACAGGCTTTGAAATATTTCCATTTTTAAAGTAAAAAGTACAGGCTCTGAAAACTAAGTACGCAAAATTATTTTCAAAAGTAAAAACTACTTAAAGAATTAGCCGCTTATGTCATAATAAATAATAATTTCTTAGCTTGTCATGGTAGTGTAAAGATACACTTTGTACAAGGTGCCACAGGCATGCGGTGGTGTAATGGTGTTTACATTATGCTGCATTACCTGATGTTAATAATCAGTGTTGCCGTGCAAACAAAATAGAGCATAAAGTTTATAAAAAGAAAGTACTGGTGTTGAAATGTACTGAGTACACGTAAAAAGTTGTCAGAGTAATACACCATTTTAAAAGTACGAATTACTTGAAAATGTACTTAAGTACAATACTCAAGTATTTGTACTTCGTTACTTGGCATCTCTGGTTGAACATGAGCAAACGAACATTAAGCGCTCCATGATCTAACCCAAGTCCTGGTTGCTCCGCGGACGAAGCTTTCAGCTGCGCGTTCAGGCAACCACGCGCACACCAGAGAGAGTTCGGAGGACACCGGCACGTGTCTGAATACACGCTGTGTCTAAACTGCGCCTAAAAAGTTATACTCCTGTGACCAGGTGCTCGGGAAAATATCCGGGACCGGTGCCCGCAAGAAGCAGAACCCGCTGGACGAGACGCCCCAGGCGGCATGTGCCTCCACGTGTAGCCGTAACCCCACTCCTCTTCTCATAACTCCCGGGACATGAGCCGCCGCAACTGAAAGCGCTATTGGTGAGTAAAACGATTGCACTTTTTGAGATGGTATCGCTGTTTGGTGTGTTGCCATGTAGGAAAATGAAGTAAATATATGGGAAGTGAGGAAAAGGAGGAAAAGCGAGTGTGTGCGCGCGCGCGCGTGTGTGTGTGTGCGAGACAGAAAGAGAGGAAGAGAGAGAGGGAAAGAGGGAAAGAGGGAAAGAGCGAGGAGAGAGAGAAAGGTGAAAGAAAGGTACAGAGAGAGGTATTGCGGGAGAGAGGGGGGGGGTGAGAGAGAGAGGGGGAGAGTGAGAATGAGAGAGAGGATCAGATGTAATCTCCACAGCAGTAAATTGGCACTAAGACTCGTGCATTCTTCAACTGTTGAACATAGAGGAATACACGCGGCACTTTAGAGACACTGTTATCATGATAACTAGTATTATAGGCTAATCGATTAAATCCAACATGGTGGGCCGATGTCCTGGTGTGTTAATCAAAGGAACACAGTGGAATGCCGGTGGGTAAGGATATGACGTGTGTGTGTGTGTGTGTGTGTAATTGTCGGCATGTTTGTCAGTGTGTTTGTGTGCGATCGTTCGTTCACGTTAATTTTGTTGATGTCATGAAGAACTATGGCAACAATCGCTCTCTCTCTCTCTCTCTCTCTCTCTCTCTCTCTCTCTCTCTCTCTCTCTCTCCTCTCTCTCTCCCTCTCTACCTCTCTCTCTCTCTCTTCCTCCAACGAGCCACTGCAAGGAAAGCATGGAGTGTGGTAATTGCTAGAGAGCACACCTTTCAGTGTGTACTTGTGTGTGTGTGTGTGTGTGTGTGTGTGTGTGTTTGTGTGTGTGTGCTTTTGTTTGTTTTTGCTTGGCTGCTGAAAACAACATCAACACAAAGAGTCGAGTTTTGTGCAAAGTTCATATGGGGTCGCCGAAAAACATTTTAATTGAAACACAAAACATAAACATTCTCTCTCTCACACACACTCTCTCTCTCACACACACACTCTCCCTCTCTCTCTCTCTCTCTCTCTCTCTCTCTCTCTCTCTCTCTCTCTCTCTCTCTCTCTCTCTCTCTCACACACACACACACCAGGAAGAATACAACATTTGTTATGTTATGAATTACTAAAATATGAATTAATATAGTGAATCTTAGTTGGTCTACTAGTTAGTATATAAATATGACATTTTTCTCCAGCCAGGTGAAGAAGTCTTTTTGCCCGACTTTGCTTTGGCACTATAGAAATATTCCTTTTGTCAGCACACTACCATGTTGGCATAGCTTCATGTAAACCACACCTTGTTAACTATACGTTTGAATTCCAAAGACAAACCGGCTAGTCAAAGTCCCCTAGTTCTGGCGTTTATTCTTCCTATACTCTCCAGTTAAGTTATTAGTGCAGATTCCAGTGTTCAGTCCTTGTAAAATTAATTTGTTCATTCATCGTTCATAGGTCATTAGGTGGCTCCTCAAAATAAACGTTTTTGCTTTTCGTTTTTTTTTTCGTTCTTTTTTAACTGCTGTCAGCTATAATTTGTCAACATTATTGACAGTATACAAGCAGAGCAAAAGACAATTGTTTTAATGTTGTGTTAGATTGTTTTTTTCTTTATCGCTGCCTTATTGTTCGGAAGACTTTTGAAATCTGAAATGAACTAGCTCTGAACTAATTTAGTTCATTAACCTCAAAAAATAGTGCATTCACAAATATACGTTCATCAAACATAATTCAACATCTCGTTCACGTTCGCCTAAAATATGAAGGAGTTCATGAACTATTGTTCTTTACTGCAGATGTCGACCTCACGTTGGCGTAACACCATGTGACTATCACTCCGTCCCATTACTCCCACTTCGTCCTTGTCCCAGCCTTAGGCTCAAATCAAGTGCCACAACTCCCTTGAAGCCATGTGAGGTCCAGACTTCCCGAGACAGCTAAAGCATCGAACATGGTGGAATAAGTGTTGGCAATAGACAAGTTTGGGGGGTACTTCCGGTGTCTGAACGTCACTTCCGGTGTCATTTACCTGCCGTGTATTTGGCTATTTTTTCAACATGTGTATTCGGTGGGAGCGCACACCTACAGGGTTATTTAAAAATTGTGGTGGTTACTTGCGGTGTGCTATTTCTCACCCAAATGCTCTCGTGCGGATCTGTGAACCACAAATGCATGATTTAATAATCAGTGCAACTCGTTCCATTTCCTCATTCCTTTTGGAAGTACTAGTAGAAGCAGCCAGCCTATTGGTCCAGAAGAACATGTGACCACTCAGTGAGTAACTTAAGTCGGAGTTTGACTGTATTTCATCAATATTTATACAAAATTATGAACGGAGCGAATGGTGTGATGTGTAATTGGTCACAGACGACATCTAGTGGTTGGATTTTGAACTGGCGTGGGTTTTGTCTGTTTTGTGTGTGTACCAGAGTTGGCATAGGCTACAATAAGGCACTGGAAGTGTGTTTCATCTCGGTGGGACAAAATGCCAGCCCCCTGTATTTCGCGGGTAAACTATAGACTGACGACAATAACAAGTTTCAATGCTCTTTTAATTTAAACATGCCATACTTGGCTTTGAAAGAGCCCACAGATCCATGGGCTGGTGAATTGCTGGGCTGTTCCCAATTCCTAAACACATACAGCTCTAGTTCACCACCTAAAAGTAAGACACAAACGTAAGGGCGAAGTGGTGAATGGCAATGGCTAAGGGCTAGGCTGATTTATAATGACGTTTGATAACATGATAACAACTTTTGCTAGACGATAAATTGGCCAAGAAGTTATTGCGATAATCAATAGTTTTGTTGTTCTTTCAGTTGCTTGTCCCACATGACATGACATGGCGCCCATACTGCACACACGTGCCTTTGTTTACTAAATATGTCTTGGTTGGGAAAACAACAGTCTGAACACAAACGTGACAAATCAATGAATTTTAGCCCGGGAATTAACCCGTGCATTTCATGTTTGAATATACCCTATGTTCCTCGGGCAAGAGCAAACATATTTTTCTATGCTGAAATTTGCAAGTGCACCAATGTTTATGCATCAATGCGTCCTAGTTATTTAGAGAAAGGGCTGGTGTGAGAGACCAATAAATATGCAAAAATAAGTGTTAAAAAAAGTTGTTGAGCTTTAAAATGGTATTTTTTATTTACCGGTATATATTTTTTATGGTTCATTTTCTCATTGAATATTGTGACATGCCGATTGGTCGATTAATTCAGAGTCACCCACTTAAAAGTTTAATTAAAACACTAAATGGACATCTCACACATGATTCATATGTCATTACTGTGACAGCTCACTATAGAATACATATGATACAAATGTAAACTCACATTTAATTGTCGTTGGAGCCATCACAACGATGCGTGCAACCACCTCTGCGTCTTTGCTCGCCGCTGTTTGCTTTATGTGTAGCCCCGCCCCTTCTGCTACATAGTCAAAATGGCATCCAAGGAGCGCGCGAAGTAGACATCGTCCCACACTTTGTATTTTGGCTGTTGGAAGTGGACTGCGAAATGCGTTTGCAAATGTAAACGTATACTGCGAGGATAAACTTGTATGACGGAGATTGTGCTTGTCATGTGAAGTGCCCATTCTCAGATTGCTGGTCCGATGGGATTCCCAGACAATGGACTCTATATGATTTCAAAGCCTGAGAGGCTGTCGACGGATCTCTATCTAAAGAATGACTATAGGGGCCTGCATGGACATACTATCGCTGCTCTCATGTGCTCAGCACAAATCACCTCTGTTTAACACACAACCAAACTTCATGTGAAGTAGTATTATGTATTATTATATCTAGTATTTAGTGGTAGATGTAACAGGGTGAAACGGTCATATTCAAATCACAGTGAACTGACTACAAAAGGCTGATAGTGTTAGGCAATTGAATCCAAATATACTCACCTCCATCAGAGCTGTTCTCCCAGCACAGTGACCCCGTAATGCTTAATTATCATCATAGTGGACGCCTCCCATCCTTCACACCACCTTTCCCCCCCCCCTTCCCTCAGGAAGGCGCTACAGAGCCATGCGTAATAGGACCTCTAAACTGAGAAACAGTTCCTTCATACGCCAATACATTTAATATAAGTGATAAGTGGAACATCAGTTATTATTTGTTGAGTTATAATGAGTTAATATAATTTCCAATGCCATGTTTTTAACTTTGTATGTCATACACGCTTTTCTATGTAATACATGCTTTTTGTCTACTGATTTAACATGGTGTGCGATGTGCTGGTTTTAGTGTTGAATTTGCCATATGTACATACTATAAAATCAATTTGCTATACTACCGAACTATTAACCGATCCATATACCTATATCTAAAATGTTTGCATATTTATTATTATTATTTATATTTATGATAAGGCTTAGTAAATATATATAAAATGATTGTAAGATGTCATAAATGGCTCTATCTCCGAGCTAAATGGCCGTCTTTCACTGTCTGATAAGATTTTTCCGTGTCCAAGCTCCCCTGTCTCGATACTCTTGTACGTGACCTAAACGGGTAATGCTCCCAAATCCTAATGCTCGTGGGAGATCTCCGCCATGGTACTGGAGGTATATATTTCCAACGAAGATGCATATTCTCAATGCTGAATCCACCATGTCCGAAGTCTGGGCTTAAAACACTTACTAAAACCTGCGCCAGGAGGTTTTGAGGTGTCCCAGAAGAATTGGGACCCTCCTTGTTCTTCACAGGAACGCGCTAAAGAAAGCCAAGGGAAAACCCAAGGAAGATGGACAAGTAATGGGACGTGACATTAATGGCCTGTGTGTCTTCTCCTTAAGGAACGTTGTGAGGTGACACACCGGGAACATCAAAGGAAGAAAATACCAAACATCAAGGAACCGACATGGGGAGAAAGAAGATCCAGATAGCGCGCATCATGGATGAACGCAACCGCCAGGTATGACTACGCTACACAGCTGCTAACTTCGAGCTCGCTTCATGCTACTAGCTATGAGCTTGTTACAGCTGATACCTCACAGCGAGTGCAGCAGGGGTGAAATGAACTGGCCGTTGCTGCACTAGTTAGGTTATGCTGCAATACTATAGGTTAAGAAGCAGATCGCATCGTGGGTGAGAGGTCCCAGCATGCAACAGGAGCAACAGGGGCTGGGAGCGAGTAGACACCATTAGTTAAAAGAGAGTGCAAAACAGGAGACTACATAACAGCAGTCGATTGCCTATGGAAATTGGATGTACAAAATTGAATACTCAGTGGCAAAGTATGGGTCACAAGGCTAAATGTTATCCAAGGTAATGTGCTATCAATCACCAGAAGATGGCAGCCTAACTATGTCCATTGCCTTTAGCCCTATATATAATAGACGTGAATCATGATACTACTTAATATAGTCATATACGTATGCTCGACCGTACGTGATGCCACCTAAATGTCTGCCGCCCCCAAGCCACGACGTCATGTGCAACAGCCTTATTGTAACAGCACTCGAACAAATTGTACGAAATGCTGAAGTGCGCAGATGGTTGCAGATAAAGGTGCACCGATCCGATCTTCAGATCAGTGATCGGCGGCCGATATTTTTCCAAAGAATGGGACTCGTCATTTTGTCCTGATCAGGATCGGTAAATGAGTTGGGGAGCGCTCGGCTCTGGAGAGTGGATGATGGTGTGCTCTGCCAGCAGCACTTGCTGCTGCTGTGGGATGATACTCATACTGTGTAGAGAATTATAAAGTTCTGCTCCACTGATATGTGTAATTATTTAGAGATATCGATAAGAACATAAGCAGAATAAAGTTCTGCTCTAGTAATATCACAAGCAAAGCAGGATCAGGACTTGGTATTGGGACTCGGTATCCTTAAAATCTAAGGATCGGGATCGGATCGCGAGCAAAAAAACATGAACGGAGCACCCCTAGTTGCGGTGATGAGAAATATTGTAAGAACAAAAAGATTTAAAGATCTTCAGCAGAGACAATAACCAAAGAAATGCTAGATTAATGTAACCTTCCCGACGGGGTGTGGCCTACAGGTGACGTTCACCAAGAGGAAGTTCGGCCTGATGAAGAAGGCGTACGAGCTCAGCGTGCTGTGCGACTGTGAGATTGCGCTCATCATCTTCAACAGCACCAACAAGCTGTTCCAGTACGCCTCCACCGACATGGACAAGGTTCTGCTCAAATATACAGAATACAACGAGCCACATGAGAGCCGCACCAACGCCGACATCGTCGAGGTACGTAGGGCTGTCACGCGACTTGAAAATGCAACACCAGTGGGAATACACCCTTTCAAATATCAACAAATGTGATTGTAGTAAAATAATAAATAAATTCCTTTCAACAAATCGAATAAATTCAGCCCCCGAACTAACCTGCGATAAATTTGCAGTTCAGTTTTGAATATGGAGTGCGGAAATGTTTAAGCAGTGACGAGGAAAGAAATATGCAAAAAAAAAGTACTGTGGCCAGAAAAGTTATTGTGCTTTAAAAAGTTATTTTAGATTAATTTACTTATTGAATATTGTGCCAGGCCTAGATTTACATATTGCATCACAGCTGCAATTAATCCATTAATTGCTGATAATTGATGACTGAAAAAGTTGCCAACAAATTGCATCATCCATTGTTTGCCTGCTATTCATTGTTAAGTTGTTTGGTCATTTCTGTACCATGGTAGACCAGGCTTTCTGCTTTGGCGTGCGCTCTCAAAAAGTATATGAATATACAACAGAATATATTCATATAGTCTATAAACAAGTACAACAAGTCTGTTTTTGAAAAGTAAGGAGTAGAAAACACTGATATTTGTGTTGAAAACGTACTGAGTACAAGAAAAATAGTTAAGATAAATACATACTATTGGTACTACTAGTTAAGTTGACTACTAAAAATGTACACAAGTACAGTAGCATTATGTATTTGTACTTACGTTACTGTTTCACTGTGTATGTCTATTGGTATAAACATGTTGCTTGTACGTTGCATGTTTGTCTATGTTTTCAACATGTGTGCTGTTGCCAGTCACATGTGCCAGTCATCCATGGCTGTGCTAAGCAGTCAGCTAATCAGGTGCTCATCTGTGACGATCCTATTTACCCTGTTACCATAATCTCCTCGCTCCCCCGACTCCTCCCTTCACAGCCACGCTTTGACCTCGGCCCTACACAGACATCTTCAATCCTCACTCAAGATAATAATTTAGGTAGATTGGTCTACGGCAGGGCCGAGAGCCACATGTCTGACTATGTTACAGCAAAGAGCCACATTGGCACACAGGCATGTGAATATGGACACACACAGAACATGACCCATTCTTATGACACACACACACGCATACACATACACATAAACATACACACACAGACAAACACAAACCCACACAGACTCAGACACAACGGTTTCACTCTAATATAAGACGTAAAAAAAAACAACAACATAACTATCTACTAAGTAGTGCTGGGCGATATGGCCAAAACTAAATTCCTTGATCCCTCCCCCTAAAATTTGAATCTTTGTTGTTGTTGTTGTTGTTGTTTTTTTGTACTACACACCTGGTAGCATGAAGAGAATGAATAGCAGTGAACTGTTCCTGCAGTTTCAACTAAATATGTAAACAAATATAACTAAAATGTGTAAACAAACACAATGATAACAAAAAAAAATGATTGGGGGTGGTCAAAGAGCTGCACAGAAAGCTCAAGACCGTTTTGCCTTATACACAAACATTATTATAAAGTGCTACCCAAACATAGTTAAATGGCTTGAATCAAAATATTGGAAAATACTGAATTATACAAATTATACGAATTTATGTTTGCTGTGAACAGGTTGTTGTAAAGCGTTGTCTTTCCCCAGCCTGGCTTTTGCTCCAACTCTGAACCTCAAACCACACTCCCACAAACACTCTGGAGCTATTTTTAGACTGTCCGTGCTATTTATAGTAACCGCTGGCCCGCCTTCCAGACGCTGGGAAGAACCAGCGCCAACAATAAGACAAGTCACTTCCTACACCATGCGAACACCATGCTACGCTACACCGCTGTGTGTGTGTGTGTGTGTCCCAACTCACAAAGTGATGCTAAAACATCTGTTTCTAATAAGGGTCAACATGACACAAAACTGGGGTTTATTTGATTCATCATAGACTTTTATGGCAAATAATGAAGTAACAAATACTTAAGAACTGCACTTAAGTACATTTTTCAAGTAACTAGTACTTTTTTGTAATTTTATTGTTATTTTTTTTGGTGCAAGCGACATTCTCATTTTATTGACAGCATTAGTGTGAAAGGAGGGGTGAGAGAGCGGGGATGAGTGGACATGCAGTATATGACTGTGAGGGGAAGCAGCGATCGCACGGTGCTGTGTGCGCTGTGATCTAAGCCACAGCAACACTATGGGGCTGTCTAAGCTTGGAGCAGCTGGCTAGGAGCACCGCGCGGCCAGCCTCAAGTGACTAGTACTTTTAGAAATACTCTGATTTGTACTCAGTACATTTTCATTAAAAATATCAGTCCTTACTTTTAGAAAACAGACTTGCCACTTTTTTCTAGATTATTCTCTATTTTGTTTGCGCAACAGCCCAGATCTACAAAAACTATTAACATTATGCAATGCAGCATAATGTAACACCACTGCATAAATGCGACATCTTGCCTAGTGTTAGCGGCTAATTTCCTCAGTACTGTTTACTTTTAAAAATACTTCTCAGTATTTCAGAGATCACGTTTTTTATGTTATTTTAAGCAGATATTTTGATCATTACTTTGGAATCTTACTCAAGTTGTTTTTGTACAACTGTATTTTACTATTACTCAATCTGGGTACTTTTGAAATCTCTGAATAGAGACATAGAGGGAGTGGGAAATGAAGAGGGGGGGAAGAGAAAAGTGAGAGAAAGAGACTCTTAGTGAGGAGCCTCTTAGTGAAGACACTACCTTCAGTATAATCCTGCTTTCATTTGGTCCATTTCTTAGTTTTAACAGGTACATGTTTTTATTTTTGTTTAATTTATTTTTCACGGGGTAAGCGTCCCATTTTATTGATGGGGCTAGTATAAAAGTGGAACGAGAGAGATTGGGGAAGGCCATGCAAAAATGTCAGCAAGGGGAGGAGAACTCGCGACGCTGCCCGCACATGTGACAGTAATCATCAGATTACCTGGCGGTGTCTTAATCTAGGGAAACTTTTGGTGGGAGTTGCAGCACAAAACATTTGATTTTGACTTAAAACTCTGTGTGCCGCTGTAATAATAATAATAATAATAATAATAATAATAATAATAATACATTTTATTTATAATGCACCTTTCATTGTTAAAAACATTCTCAAAATTAACCGAACGGGGAGAGAGAAATCCATGAACAGAACGAGGCAAAATTGCAAGAGCAAGATTGCCAAATACCAAGCAGCAAACGTTTCAGGGGCAAAAAGGGGGGAATTAAAAAGGAGTTCGGCAAGGTTCGCCTTGACAGAAAGTATGTAATGATTTATTAAACAATTAAACATTTAAACAAATAATCGATCATAATCAGTTATTGAAATAATCGCCAACTAGTTTGATACTTGAGCAATTGGCAGAAATTAATAATTGCCTTGTTTGGCCCATTCTCAACCCAAAAGTGTTGAATATATGTTTACTCCCAATGCCAGTCTGCGTTTCCAGGGTCATGTTCCTGTCGATTATCTTGGGGTGCGTCCATATGGAAACGTTTTTCAGGTTCATTGGCATTTTTTCATATCGATCTGCCCTCGCAACCACATGGCACAAACTTTTTTTGCACCCGAGTAGCATTTCATGTGAAAACGTGTTTAATTTCAGCGTTTTCACGGTACCATGTGGACGCCACATTCACCCAAAAACCCCAAAGATTTTCATTTTGAATGAACTTGTTCATTCAACAAAAACAACAGACAGCCGTAATCAATGGCGGGCGCAAAAGTGCTGCAGTCACTCGTTGCTTTACTGGTGTTATTGCAGGAGCAACACACACACACACACAAGAAGCAGACACATTTGTCTTTGTGTGTGTGCCAGGGACAATAAGAGCAACTGCTCAGCTCCCTCGCGCGTTATGAGCTTGTACAATCTGTAAACTTTAGCGAGTGTCCATTATCTGCCAAGCGGACTATTCAGCACGGCCCAGCAGGGAGCGCTGCAGAGTCGCGCTAACCGCAACACTCAATTCTCCACTACAATCCTATTCTTCTTCTAGCTTCTGGCTTATAGCAGCAACTCGCAACTTTACACCAGACCGATCCGGCATTCTGGCCGTTGTTCATGCCGCCGCCCAACCACCACAGTTCACTCGTCGTAAAATAAAATGTGAGTCACAGCAGTCCGTGCTGCTGGACGCCCCGGTGGAGTGTAGCAGAGAATGGATGTTGTGGATGCGGTGCGTGCAACTCGACAGTACTCAGTGCCGCTCGGAAGAGAATG
Source organism: Bregmaceros cantori (assembly GCA_900302395.1). Classification (NCBI taxonomy): domain Eukaryota; kingdom Metazoa; phylum Chordata; class Actinopteri; order Gadiformes; family Bregmacerotidae; genus Bregmaceros; species Bregmaceros cantori. The sequence continues at coordinate 15,620 of OMKY01244471.1, read as the reverse complement.
AAGTGTAGCTGGACATTCACTAAAGTTTACAGATTGCACAAACTCATACACACACGCAAGGGAGGTGAGAAGTTGCTCTCATGGCAGAGTGCCTTCTATTTCTATAGTTCCGGTGTGGATGTTCCACAGTGCACAGCGCACCAAGAAGTATGAAATGTGTATTGCAGCGTTACCGAATCTGCTTCAGTGTGGATGCAATATTTTTGAAAGCTGTTCTCACATGAAACCCTGTTTTGTTTCTGTGTGGACGTAGCCTTGGACTGGTTACTGAAAACTGTTTCACCCCACAGCACAAACAATACAATAAAGATAACAAGTGAGTGTGGGTGAAAAACAAAAAAAGTTGGCATGGAAGTGTAGGTTTTTCCATGCTGATACTAAAAAATGCAAATGTTAGCATTACATGGAGGTGGCAAAACAGCAAAATGTTTGCTATATTAATATTGCTTTCTATTAAATAATAGTCCTCTATAAAAGTACATGCTTTAACTTTCTAAGGACTTCCATGGCAGTAGATATGTATATTGTTTCATTCTTTATGATAGTTAATATGTTGTGGTAAGTGTGAGTGTGGGGGTGACAGGGTGAGGTGGGTGTGTCGTCATTGGTGGTTTATAGCGTCAGCTGCCCTGCCAATCAGCTGTTACCCTGAGCACCTGTTACCATGAAACACACACACACACACACACACACACAAACACACACACACACAGATACACTTTCACACACACACACACACACACACACACACACACACACATACACACTCACACACACACACACACACACACACACACACACACACACATATATACACGGACACGACCAGCGGCATTGACACGTGCGCACACACTCATGCAGCGCACATGCAGATGAGGACACACACTCGTACAGGATATGGATGACCGTCGATGCACACTCATAGAGAAGCATGTAGACACACAATCACACACGCACACTCAGGATTGTGAGCGTGCGTGTCCTTATAAGGTAGTGCATGTGAGTGGTTGGGGGTCCCCTGGTGGTGCCAAGGTGAACAACAGGTGGTTGAGCTGGTACTGGACTGTGTGAAGGCGGGGGGAGAAGGCTTGTGTGTGGGTGTGTGTGTGTGTGTGTGTGTGTGGGTGTGTGTGTATGTGCGTGCGTGCGTGCGTGCGTAGGTGTGTGTGTATGTAGGGGGGGAGGGAAAGGGGAGGGGGTGGAGTATGTAAGTATCAGAATTCTTAGACCTATTAGATATATATGTTCACTTATGAGGCATTAGCGACACTTCATAATACAATGAAGTTATGATGAACTAAATGTGAACTAGGTTTAGCTTCATAAGCGAATATTCACAAACATTTGTAAATGTTATGTTCATCTTTATTACATCATTAGTTCATCATTTGCTCAGTGTTCATTAAGTATTGTTAATGCTTTATAAGCAAACATTATTACAAAGTTTTCCAATAATTTCCAACTTTGGCCTTTTTTGTCTGTGTGCCGGTCTCCACCACTCAGCTCAGTGACATGCCGCCTAGCCTAGCAAGCCAAAGGCGGGCTCTCTGCGAGATGAGATGCTTCCTACTCCGTCACTTGTCAAGCCTACGGTGCTGTGATTGGATAACTTTGATTTAAAAACACGACACGCCAGACCCCCTTCCGATCCCATCAACTGCAGACCCATGAATGCACCTTCGAGAAATGCGTGGACGATTTGTTTGGTTTGCCAGGCTACACTCTTACCAGCATGTGTGCGTGCGCCTGTGTGCATATTCTGCCCTCTTGTGGCCAATGTTAGACTTAATTGAAGATGCCTCCACTTCCAAATCACTTTATCATGCCTTCAGCTATAAGCATACCAAAAGTCAAGCTTTTAATGTGTTTGCCGTTGTATTTGTAGACGTTGCGTAAGAAGGGCCTGGGTGGCTGTGAAAGTCCGGACATCGAAGCAGAGGACTCGGCCGGTCAGAGTCCAGAGTCTGATGAAAAATACCGCAAGATCAACGAGGACATCGATCTGATGATCAGCCGACAGAGACTATGTGTGAGGATCAGTACATTCATTAAACTTACTTTAATAATTCATCAACATTCATTAACTCCGTCACTCAATTCATTAACCCATTAGTGCTCAGAATTGTAGTCGTTTCTTGGCCAAGAAGTGATACATTTCCTGTTTTAGCGCTTGACTATGGACGATTTCGGTGGGCAGTTCCGGTAAAATTTCTTCAAGGACTTCAAGTGCCAGTGACTTTGCTCTTTTTTTTTAAAACTTCTCTATAGACGAGTTTACCCGCGGGGCTGGCATTTTGTCCAGTCGGGAGGAATGGGAAAATGGAACAAGTTGCACTGATTATTAAATCATGCGTTTGTGGGTCACAGATCCGCACAAGAGCATTTGGGTGTGGACTAGCACACCACAAGTTACCACCATCCATTTTAAATAACCCTGTAGGTGTGTGTTACCACCAAATATACATGTTGAAAAATAACCAAAAACACATCGGACTAAATAACACCGGGCAAGACGTTCAGACACCGGAAGTACCCCCCGAACTCGTCTATTCAGTGATAGCACACGCCTACTGCGTTATTAGGATGGTGGTAGCTTGCGGTGTGCTATTTCACACTTGAATATTCTTGTGCCGATCCGTGCCCCACATACTCCCAATTTAATAATATGCAGCCATCCCATTGGTCCAGAAGAACATGTGACCACATCAGTGTGTGAATTACTGTCGTATTTGTCTGTATTTCATCAATATTTTTGCCAAACGGTGAGCAAGGTGAGGTGGATAATGTGTAATTGGTCACAGAGTGAGGTGGCCCCAATGATCACATTTCTTTTTTTGCTTTTCAGTTTTATTGTGTTTATTCACATTTTGTATATACTTTGTATCTATGTGTTAAATGGTACATATGAAAGCCGGCCTAAGCTAATTTCATACTATTGCATTTATGCTATAATAATTGTTTCAGTTTTAGTTTTCTTTATTGCTTACAGTGTACATTCTTAGTTAGATTTAATATTATTTTATTTATTACAAAAGATAATAGTGATTAATAATCGCTGACTTCTGTCTGTATAATGTGTGGTCACCAGGCGATGCCGCCCTCCTATGACAGCATTGGTTTGTCCGTATCCGCCGGCAGTCCTGGAGGCAGCCTGCTGTACTCCCAGCAGACTGTAGGGGGTGGACTATCCAATCACAACCTGCTGCCTATGGGTCATCCACACTCCGGAATACAGAGAAACAGCCTGAGTCCTCACACCCCCCCTAGTGGCAACACAGGTACTTAAATGTATTTGCTTTTGGTCATACTGAAGACTGCACGTTTATTGTGACATTGCAGACACAGTAGACTTGTAGTCAAGATGGCCAGACTCGAGAGTCGAGACCAAGACAAGACCAAGACTAGAGGGCTGCAAGACCGAGACCAAGAGTAAGGCGAGACCAAAACGAGAGCAAGACCAGTTGAGAGCCAGACCGAGACCAGGTCTTGCTCTGGCCAGTCTATGATTCATTTGGACTAATTGGAAGGAAATGATTGCACCAGGAGGACTGATCAACCCCTGGGACCCATCACAATGGTTGAGGGTGAATGGTGTTTCTTATTGAAACGTCTGTAGAAGCCGTTCTGATCGATTTGGGCTCCGGATTGTGAACTCTAAATTTCATGCACAAAAACTGACAGGCTTACTATTGGTGATGGTCGCTGGGGGTTGTTGGTGTGGCGTCATGGTGGTGGATACTTGGGTTGAGCAAGGGTTGTCTACTCATGCGGTCGAACAAGTGTTGTTGAGTCTAACCATGCTACGGGCCCCTCTACGTCACTCTGCCCGTGCCTACACCCTGGGGTATCAATAGAGCTTCGCAGACAGAGCCTTTCTCATTCGGTGAGGCCCGTTTCTTGATCTGTCTCTGGCTCTAGTCCTGAAGCTTGACGCTGGATGCCCCAGGGGAAATCTTACAAATACAACAAAATACCAAACATCTAAAAAGAGGTAAAACGAAAAAAAAAAAAAAGATCTCGAGACAGACAAGTCTAAGACAGTGCATGGTATATTGTCTTTCTAGGACTTTCCGTGTTTATAATTATTTTATTTATATTCATGTATTCATCCTCCTCATCAACTTGTTACCAGAATGTTTGGTGGATTTACTTGAACAGCATTTTTGCTTTTTGTTGTGGCTGGAACCCACATTTTTACATATTGTATATATCCTGGTGAGGTATGAATAATAATAATATACCTTTGTGTTTTTAGGGATGCTGGCACAAGAGCTGTCTAACTCTGTGGTGTCCAGTGTGGGTGAGTGCTATCCCCATGTCAATATATTCCTCTGTAAATTAGGCTAAGGTCGTATTAAATCAATTTTAAAATCAGTTTGTATTAAAGAGCTCATTCAATGCGAGCGTTATCCGGCCCTCACTGCATTCTTCGTGCGGCCCGCACAATGCAGTGCACACAAAAATGGATAATGGATATTTTTTTGTCTGATCAAATGTCCGCATGTCACCGCGTGCGCTGCGTCTCGGCTTTGCAATTTACATCGTGTTATTCACTTGTGTCTCGCAAGCATGTTTGTTCAGCGGTAATGAAATGCACGCAATTCGCCATTGTCGTTCATCACATCACAATCATCCAGAGTATGAGCTTGAGTCATCTTTACAAAGTAGTGCATTCATGGATCATAATTGAAATATGTTGAAAAACATACCTTCCGTACTGCGCTGCTGCATGTGTCCGCAACTCCAAAGCTCCACTGCCCTACGTGCTCCGTGACTTAAAAATTCCACTGTCCTTCATGCGTCCACAACTCGAAAACTCTGCTGCCTCGCAGGCCGCGCAACTCCAGATGGGAAATAGCCAAAACACTGCCATGTGCGCCTCGGTACACGATGGTTAAAAATAAAATTGAGAATTATAGTAGAAAACATTAAAATCTGATTTGATGACATATTTTAAAAATCTAACTGTGAGTGTGTCCCTGCTGTGTGTGTGTATGTGTGTGTGTGTGTGTGTGTGTGTGTGTGTAGGTAACGTGGGCTATGCTAACCACTGTAGCTCGCCGGGCCTCATGTCAGCGGGTGGTCTGTCCAAGGGCATGCAAGCTAAGAGCCCTTCCCCAATGAGCCGCAAGCCTGACCTCCGACCCCTGCTGCCACCCGGCAACAAGAACAACATGGCTGCCATGGTGAGCATGTCCATGACAGTCAGCACATCAATAGCATGTCACTTGGGCTGTGTTCCAATTTGCGTACTTTGCAAACCTATTAGTGGTATTTTTCGGAAGACCAGAAAGCAGGGCATTACAGTAGTCTAGGCGACGAGAGCATGCAACAGCACGTCTGTGCTAGCCAGACTTTCGCGATGTTCTTGAGATGGTAGAAGTCCACCTTTGTTGCATTCTTAATATGTGGGATGAAATTTAGCTCCGTGTCGAAGATCACCCCAAGAGTTTTAGAAGAATCTGCTGGAGTTAGATAGTATAGTTTCGGTAAGAAGTACCGGTAGTATTGGGACGGGCCCTTAAACTGGTCTTGTCATTGTCCTTACGTCCTGTACACGCAAGCCTATTATACCAGCTTATGAGACTAGTTGGTAAGAAGCATTTTGCTTCAATGAGATGATTTGTAGCGGACTAATGTGTGTGTTCTGGGTAGAGGTTTTGTCTCATTCACATCCGTTAATATTATATTTCGATTCTAGGTATTGTAATCAGGTGCATCCAGCTGTATATAGGGCACCTATACCCTCCTGCTGGCTTGTATAATGCAATGTTAGTTGCACCAAGCACTTCACTCACATTCATATTTACATCAATATTGAATGTTGAGTAGTGTTTCTGGTACTGTATGGCCAAAGATTCTAGTCCATAAGAACAAGGACAAACAGATTTAAGCAGTTTATTCGCAATGGCGGTGCAGACTCTAAATGCCGCCAGTAAATGTTTTACTGTCCTTATTGTTTTTAATAAAGCATTTTTATCGTTATGTGGCGAGACTATGACAATGGCAATATTCTATTCTATTCTTATAGCATTGACATCCAGAATTGTAACTTGTTCATTGTTAAAAAATGTTTTTTTTGTTTTATGTAATACCAGAGGATAAGTCACTCCCAGACTGGGCAGGCCATGACAACACCTGCTGTCTCCATAGCCACGCCCGGCCTCTCCTCTCAGAGCATCTCAGGATACCCCTCCCCTCTGTCCAGCTCCTATGGCACCGGTCAGTTATGAATGAATGTCGCAACAAAACAAATGACAATTAAAAGACAATGCAAAAACTAGAGGTATGCAGTCGGTGCTGAATGCCCAACATCCCCAAAATGGATGTTTACGCAAATGTTATGAAAATATCACTCTAAATAATGTCATTGGTTCATGAGCCAACCCTAAAGCATTAACACACCGAATCTGGGACAAATCCATCACATTTCAGAGCCTGTACTTTTTACGTTGATTTGAGTAGATATTTGGATCAGCCCTGTAATCTTACTCAAGTTGTTTTTGTACAAATGTATTTTACTCTTAGTCAAGTAAGAAATCTGGATACTTTTACCATCTCTAATAATCAATGAGCCAAATAGTTAGTTAGTTAGTTGCGGTCCTATTGTGCAGTAGTTTCATGATATGTTATTCTGTGTTTATGTTTGTGTCTGTAGAATACACTCTAGGAGGAGATCTCTCAGCAGGTTTTGGAGGGTCCAGCCTGGTTAGCAACTGGCAACAGCAGCAGCTGCAGCACTCTCCACTCGGCCACCTGGGGTGAGACTCGCGTTAACTAGTGCTGCGTCTCAAATGGCACACTTGGTGCACTATTTTTAGTGCGTAGTGCGCTGTCCAGAGTTCCAGTGCACTGAGAGACACCCAAACCCACTGTGCAACCGATGTTTCTCCTTTTAACTTGGCCCAAAAACTACACAGAGACCGATGTTGCAGGATCTTCTAAATGCCGTGGGAATAAAGAACAGAACATGCTTGAACTGCACTGTTTTGTCTAGAAATGTAGTCTTTATGCTGATTGTTGTCAGAGAGTTTTCAAAGGTGGCGGGATCTGGCAGCACTATGCCAACTTTTATGCCCTACAGGAAATCCTCTTATATGCCTAAACTAATGTATTGCAGTGAATGGTGCCTGCCGGCCGCAAAGCATTGTAGGAGAAAAACGTTACTCACAGGTGCGGCACCTGTATAAATGTGCCACTCTATGAATGCGACTTGGATGAAGCTTGGGAATGGTCTGAGTTTAGCCTGTTGCTGACTCAAGACGCATGTCCCCTGCATACTCCTGCCACTTCACTGGGGCCCCGCTTCCATTAAAATCTATCAGAATGAAGATACAAACTCAGTATGTCATTAACTGTTCAACTAACTAGCTGTCGAACTAACTCTCTGTGCCTACCACTTCTAGAGCTAACCCTCACACAGAGGAGTGACGCTCCTAAGGCATGCGCGTGATAGTGGCGCTCTCTTGTGGCCAATCTCCGACATGACACGACCAGTGTTAATATTTAGGGAACTCCGTGCTGCCCAGTAGCTCAGTCGGTTAGGCAGAGCGCTGGAAAGCACGCATATGCCTCAATGGCGCGGTGAGTCGGTGGTTCGAATCTCGCCACCGACGTATTTCCCGCATGTCTGCCCCCCATCTTCACCTGTTTCCGCTAACCCTAATGAATAAAGCTTGGAAAAAAACAGCCTGAATGGGCTGAAAAAAATATTTAGGGAATTCCCTTTGACATGCTCTTCATGACCTCCAAAGTTACTTGACATTCATTAGTACCAGTGGGTGTGGGTGTCACCAATTGTATAAGGGTATTACCATTCGTCTCAATATTGCCGTTGATGGAGACCCCCAAAAAAGTAATCAGACTACTGCTTACTCACTACTCCTGTAAAGTAACTAAGTAATTACTTTCTTTTTAATGTAACTTAGTTAGATTACTTTAGTTACTTTTAATTCGTTTTCATTATAATGAGCAATATAATCAGTACTCATTTTATTGTTTTGGGAAAGTAACTTCTATCTGATTGCTGTTTTGGAAAAAGTAATGCGTTAGACAACAAGTTACTAAAGAAAAGGGTTCAAACAAAGTACTGTAACTTAGGACTGCACATCCGATTTTCTTACCTGCCCAAATGTTCATGTGTAAAATTCACACATGTCAAATATTTGCCTGAACTAACTCGACCAACTCTGGCATCAAAATTACAGAACCCTGTGTCAAAACTCCAACCTGAACCTGAACTCAGCAGCTCACCAGAATCTCCACATCAAGTCAGAACCAGCCTCTCCGCCTCGAGACCGCGGGGCAATGACCAGCGCTCGGATGAGCATGGGCGGTCTACTCCCTGGGCCGGGAAGCTACCCCGGTGCAGGCGGCGGTGGCCGCACAGGAGAACCGAGTCGCTCGCCCGAAGACAGCGTGTCCAGCTGCGGCAGCTCGTACGACGGAGCCGAGGAGGATCAGCATCGTCACCATGGCAACAGCAACGTGGCAAACAACAACAACGCAAATAACGGCAACGCGGCGTATCTGCTGCAGCCGCTTCAGCCGGGCAGTGACGGGCGACACAGTCCTACACTGAAGCGGATCCGCCTGTCGGAAGGCTGGGCCACATGACTGCAGGACGGGGAAGCAGAGTCGACTGTTACTTCGTAGTGTTTTCAACACACCCTGTTAAACCACTCTTTGGCCCAACTGCGTACTAAGGCTAATACAATCTCCCACCTGCTCACCGGAGCTCCTACCAAGTAAATATATTTAGCTGATTCAAAACACACACCAACCCACATATACTTCATAGCGAAGTTGGGGGCGGGCAGAACTAACGAAGTTTCATGAAATGGCCCTGTACGTGTTTTGGAAAGCAAGCATTCTTAAGTTATAATAATTTAATATTTATTTATTAATTTATAGAAACAAATTTCCATATTCCCATAATTTATTAATAAAGTATAATCAACAGAGCTACATTACAACTTGTTCCCTGTGTGGACATCTGTATAAAGCTTCCCTAATCCATCTATGTATTTAAAAATACTTAACTGTATCTAGTGAATGATCAACTAGGCAAGGAGTGGCAGTGCGGGGATTTATGGACTTGGTACATTCCAAGCGGCTTCCGGGTGAAACAGCTAGTTGCTACTGCGCTATAGACGAGTTCGACAGATAGTTCTGGTAAAATTTCGGCATTATGGGTTTACCCTTACGGTGAGCAAAGGGATGGATAATGGGTAATGGGTCACAGATCGAGTGCTAGTATGCAGATTTTGAAAGTGGCAGCGTTCTATTTTTCGCACGTGAACTCATCTATTGCTGACGTGTTTTTGCGAGCAGAGTCAAAATACTGAGTAGCAACAGTAGCAATCTGCTCAGGCTTTGACGGTTCCAGCCAAAATGGATGCCATGACCTGCATAAAGCATAAAGAATGTTTGCACTATATTGTGTAGACTATTGAGTAGCTCAGTCTATTTTGTGAAATGTGTTGTATAAAGATATTCTGGCTTTATGTCCTAATGTATAACTGGCAATCATTCACAATGGATTGTGGTGCTACATGATGCGTTAGCGAGTTCCCGCTGCATGATCGTTGTTAGATAATAATGACCAAAGCAAGAGCTATCCGCCCTCTTGAAATCTACTGAAAGGCGGCGCGGACTAGAGTAGGCTAAAGCCCCTTCTGCATAGCGTTCATTAAGTCCTGTACGGCGCGGATCACTTGCTGTACCTGGAAAAATCGTTTTGCCACTAGCGTGGCGCTGCACAACCGTAATGCCCGTTCAATCGAGGTTCCAAAATTGCGATAAAGCATTACTATGTGTGGCGAGCGCTTGCTGGCCACCGATTGGTCGGCGAGATACCGCCCGACGAGTTCTCAGCAGCGATGCGTCGTCACAGGGGCCTGTAGGTGACCGCGTGAATTTGCAGTGGAGAAGCAGCTTATGAGGGACCATTAGTGTAACGTGTCTGTGCTAGCCATTCATCAGACAGCTGACTATATAAATGATGAACATACACAGGTGTAATTTACAGTGAGAAGTACAGTAGCCATGCTTCTACAGGTGACTGATTGGCCGCGCGTTTTCCATGAAATCACTCAATTGGTCCAGTGGTGCGTGGTGTGTTGACTTTAAAATGGGGCCAGTCGTGCTGCCCAGTAGCTTAGGCAGAGCGCTGGAAAGCATGTATATGCCTTAATGGCGCGGTGAGTCGGTGATTCGAATCTCGCCACCAACGTATCTCCCGCATGTCTGCCCCCCCATCTTCACCTGTTTCCGCTAACCCTAATAAATAAAGCTTGGAAAAAACAGCCTGAATGGGCTGGAAAAAAACATTTAAAAAAAATGGGGCCAGTTTATATGTGATCACAGTCTAGTGTTGGTTTGGAATCTGGTTGGTTGGTTTAATATGCAGTCCTGCCCATTTTAGCAGGCAAACAAAAACAAAATCTACTGATGGGGCCAGGGAGTGGTTTTAGGTGTTACTACTAGAAGTGTTTCAAGTGCTAGCTCGCTGCTACAAGCACAAACTAGTTACCAAGTTTTGGTTTGCGTTTTATTTTTGCACACACATACAGAAATAATCACACATCAACGGTCGTGTCTGAGATGCGAAGGAAACATCATGGACCATCTGAATGACCCACAGACGGACATGGCTGTTATGTGGACGAATGGATAAACACTTATGATGAGATGATGAAAATGAGAAGATGGGGATGAGGAAGCGATGGAGAGAAAAGGAGGCAGGCAGAGAGAGAGAGACAAAGGGATACAGAGAGAGAGATAAACCAGAGGTATGCAGTCGGTCCCGACTGCTAAAGGGATATCCCCGAAACGCGCAAGAAACAGCAATATACTCCACATATCTTCTTGATCCATGCTAGCAGTAGCATTTCTGTCATCATTAACTGTCCCTGTACATAAACTGTTCTTGTACATAGATTGTCCAATGAACGACTGTTTCTCCATCGTCTCTTCCAATACCTGCCCGCTCAGTTGCTGTATGACACCACAACTCAGTGGTAGTGTCTATGATGTCATAAAACATCAACCCTGGAGACTGTGGCAGCACACGGGAAACCATTACATCCCTGCCGCTTCGCGTTTCGGGGATATAATAATAGAGAAAGGGAGGACGAGAAGAAAGATATGTGCCTTAGTAAGAGAGACGTACAAGAAAGCGAGAGAAAGAATGAGAGATAGCGGGTGATGGAGAGAAGGTCGAAGGAAGGATGAAGGCAGACGAAGGAACAGGTTTTATGTTATGATGTTTATTGTGTATATATCTACATGAATGGATAAACAAAATTTGCAACTGGTTGCAACGAGTCTATTGACTCTTAAAGATCACCGCTACAACAGCATTTATACCACATTTTATTTTTATTTTATTTATTTTTTTGCTGACTCGGGAATTCTTGCTTTTTTTTTTTTTACCTCGACACTATGAGACTATCAGATGCTTCGACCACACCATACCTGGTAATACATGTAACCCTGTGTGTGTGCGTGTTTATGTTTTTTTTTTCTTTTTTACAGTTGAATAAGAAAAAAATCATTGCTACTTTCGTAAAAAACAAAATGTTTTATGACAATGAAGTAGAGAGATATCAATGCCTTTTCAGGGTAGCGGGCCATTATTTTATGAGAACGGATGATTTTATTTGTAGCGCTATAATATAATTAGTATATCTGGTCTTATATCTGGAATAAGTATCACTATCATACTTAGAATTAGTGCTAAATGCTAATGCATTCGCTCTTGTGCTGTGGGGGAGCAAATTTAAATTTGCTTTAAAACAGCTATCGGGAACAATGAGCTATAAAAGCCATTGATCAAGAATACATACAAAGACATTATGTTTCTCATATTGGTTTTCATTGCAGTATTATGCTAGAGATTCTTTATATGTTGGACGCCATTGTCAGCTAGCTGTGCTATGCTAACTTCCCCTAGATGTAGCTGCATTATGCCTGAAAATAATAACTGAGGTCCATTTAAACACAGGGAAATATTGTGTGGACTGTGTATATTACAGCTGTAAACTACATTTCCACTCGGTATTTTATGTATCTTCTTCAGCCCATTCAGACTTTTTTTTGCAGCAAAGCTGTCGGTGAGGGGAAGCAACCTTACGATTCTTTGCGTAGATGTGCTTTGGAGGGAACTGAGCAACTGAGGCTGCTTTCGCCGGACAACAAAGCAGTTGGCCCAGCCGGCCGCTGCAGAACTTGGACACTGTCACTGGCTAGAGTAATGCTGCCTCCCAATTCACATCTGATGGAGTGTTTGAAATTCACCAAATTGACGGACATTTGAGCATCGCGTCAACTGATCTATAGTTGAATTCGAATTGCCGCACCCCCACTCCCCCACTTTGCCGCTTAACTTCAATTTTTCCATGTCCCGCGTTTGATGCGCTACTCGTTTCTGCATCTGACCTGGATGCCAATTCTTGCATTGTTTGACTCTGCCGCGTCTCTTCCCAGCCAATAACATGACATTTTCGGGACTTCTGAGGTCATTACAAGCATCAACTAGTTTCGGTGGAATCACATTGTTAGCCCTTAAGGGTGAGGGATCAAATCAAAGTGCGGAATGGCCTAGGCTCCAAGTGAGGTCTCAGATCAGCAAGAAATACACAGAAACATAGTGCGCAAACAAGGGTTAAGGGCTGCGATAATTTCTAAGATGATAATTGGGACGCAGCATAAACTCTTACAAATAATTGGACAGCTGCCACAAGGCTACAGAAAATGGTATGCATTTCACTTTGCAACTATTAAATCCACTCAATACTTCCCTGATATCATATGATTAATCTCCCATCCCCAACACTTGGTGAAATTTCAAATGCTTTTTTTTTTTATATTTTCTTTTTTTTTAAAGGGCCGAGCCCAGATATGTTGATGCAGTAAGTAGGCAGTGTGTGAATGCACAGACACTTACACACACACACACATACACACACCTACACACACACACACACACATATTAGAAAAGGATGCAATTCACACAGATTTGGGGTCACCTCAGCATGTCTCTTTTGTGTTTTATTATTATAATTATTATCATCATCATCAGTATTATAGTATTGTATTGTTACCTTTTTTGTTTGTTTTTGTTGTACTGGAATGTACACAGTCTGCTATTTTAAATGTTGATTTTGGTGTGATATTAAGGCCACCTCATCTCATGCTTCAGTTAATATGTTAATGTTGTAATATGGAGAGGTTATATTGTAATATTCAAACGGACAAAAGCAGGGCTTTGTCGGCAGAAAAAGATGCTTTATCGTAGAAAAGGTACCTCTGAGAGATATTTGATTTTTGGAAAATATGTTTTGAAAATAAATATCTTCGGACTGAACTTGCCATGCTTTTTCTCACGTTGTTTTCTGCACACTTTGAAGAGAACTAGGGCTGTGCAGAAAATCAATTTGAAATCGATTTAAATTATTTTGGGTTTTTTTGTTAAGATGTTTTAAGTATGTAAATCGGAAAATCAGATTTTGATGTTTTTCCTAGGATAATTGTGGAAAATCAATGTTGTAACTGATTTAGTTACTGTTTCGTTTAGTTGTGTAAATTATAATTTTATATTTGATATTTATTTTTTAAAAAATGATATATTTATAAAAGTATAATAGCATGCCTAAGAGTGGGGTGTCTGTACTTCATGCCCAAAACTGGCGCAATTTTGAGTTCCTTCCAAAATTTGCATCAAATCTGATATTGAAGTTTCAGAGATGATTTTATTCATTTAGCAAAATCGTACAGCACTATAGCTGGTAATTTGCTGAGATGTATTTGGATCATATTTTCTGAAAAAATATAGATGAGATACATGGACATTCTAATATTTTTCTAATCTCCAAAACCAATGTCACTGACTTGTAGTAGACGTTTTTACGTTATTTTTGGGCGCAAGCGCAGTTATTCATTATTTGTTGACAGAGATAGTGATAGAATTAAATCGGAAACTGGGATGAAGAGTCGGAGAGGGGATTAGAACCCGTGGCACTGCTCGACCTGTTGCTGTGCGCTCTATAACCACCGTGCGCCCCCCTAGTTTGGCATTTCCAATAAAATGATCATGTTCAGCTGCTAGAGCTGCAACTAAATAATCAATTAAACCCAAATTTTCCCTAACACTTTACATGCGATATATATTTTTTGAGGGGCACACCCAGAGACTAAAGGAAAACAACCTAATAACTGCAACTGTACTCAGTGCATTACAGAGTACCGCCCCCTACTGACTCATTCACACTATACATGTAGTCGTACCATGTTGTTGCAAAAAAAAAAAGAAAATAGTAATGACCCTATTTTGGGAAAAGTAAGGAGTAGAAGTACTGATATTTTTGTTAAAAATCTACTGAGTAGAAGTAAAAAGTACTCCTAAAAGTACAGATACTTGAAAATTTTACTTGAGTAGAGTACTTAAGTATTTGTACTTGGTTACTTGCCATCTCTGGTTATAAATTAGCACGAAAGACTAGGCTCTTTCATGCTAATGCTAAAACATTGAAATGCATGCATTAAGTGGAGATAGTGAAACTTCAAAAACTTTGCAGTTTGCAATATTAATATTGCAAAATCTTAATAATTAATTCATTTGAAAGGAAACATTATCCGATTCATTGTCAGTACAAATTGCTGATTAATCGATCAAAATAAAGCCCCATGGGCTGTAATCTTGTCACAGCTGGAAATTATTTTTAATTGATAAATATTAAAATGGAAAATCATAACCAACAATAGGTGCTTTATAATTTATGAAGGGCTATTTAACAGGTATTCTAAAAATATATCTGGTACGTGCATCCTTTGACAAGACTAATACTGTATAATGTACCGATAAAACAATTTACATTCATTTATTATTATTATTATTATTATTATTGTTATTATTATTATTATTATTATTATTGTTATTATTATTATTATTATTATTGTTATTATTATTATTATTATTATTGTTATTTCGCTTACTTGATTACATAAAAATGCATGATTTGGTATAAATGACAGAAACGGTGGCTTGATAAATGTATTTCCTAGCATTTTGTGTGGACATTAAGCATATTTCACCAATACATGTCACTGCATTTCGACCGGTGTTCATCCCAGCCCACAATTCCCCCCCTGGAGAGACTGACACTTGGGATTTGCTATTACATGTCTACTCTTTATATACATACACTCTTCGGCTCAGAATGGAACTTTCCATCATCCCTGGTGAAATCCCGCTAAATTGACGATGGTCGTCTGAAGGGGCCAATGATCCCGTGTTATTAGGCACCTGGAACTAACGGTAAGTGAACAACCTGCTCTTATTTACTAGTTACAGCTAACTACCTCCTACAGTAGCTATCTAAACTAGTAATTAGTCATGTCACGATATTCAATAAGTCAATAAAGCGTACGTTATCTTCTACGAACGATGGCTTTTTTTGGCCACGACGAGCTTTTTTTTTTTGCGGACATCTTTGTTTCCTCGTCACTCCCGCCACTTCTCTTCCTAAACTGAAAGATAGGCTAAGATTATGCTAAAACGTTAGCGCACTTTAACTTTTCAGTGCAGCCCTCCTGAAAACAACTTGATTTTTTAACGG
>OMKY01244468.1:0-16541 GCA_900302395.1 Bregmaceros cantori | reverse complement strand
CAGAGATGGCAAGTAACGAAGTACAAATACTTAAGTAACTGTACTTAAGTAAAACGTTCAATTATCTGTACTTTTAGAAGTACCTTTTTCTGTGCTTACTTTTACCAAAACAGGCTCGTTACTTTTTTGCGCACTGACAGGGTAGCATAAGATGTATAATATGAGTCAGTAGGGGGCGCTGATTCTCAGAGCACAGTCCCAGTTATTAAGTTGTGGTTTTCATTTAGTCCCGAGATATGAGGTAAATTAGGCTAAGTTGTTAGTAATTTTTTCAAACAATAACAACGACAAACTAACATTGAAAAAATGCATTTTACACACTTTTATTTTTAGTACTTAGTACTTTAGACTTTCAAAAATACTTTTGAGTACATTTTAGATCATGTACTTTTTACTTTCAAAAATACTTTTTGAGTACATTTCTCAGCCTGTCTTTACTTTACTTGAGTAAGAAATCCTGGTACTTTTGCCATCTCTGAAAGTAACTAATTATATTCAGTTATATTCAGTTATAATAAACACTATAAACACAGTTGTGAACTTCTAACATTTGAATTTGACTCAAATTTGGCTTGCTCAGTCACTCATCATGACCGACATTTTTATTTAAAAAAAAAAAAAAAAAAGAAGGACGGCGCACCGTGGCAGAGTGGTTAGAGAGTGTGTCCCCCAGGCCACAGGCCAAGCAGTGCAGCGACTCCGGCCCTTAAATAGAGGCTGAGACACCAACGGTGTCAGACCAGCATGCACCGCGCTGGTGCATCTCATTACAATATATTTTCTTTTATCATTGTCATCAATGCTTTGAATTCCTCTTTTTAGTTAGTTTTAATTACTAAGTGATTTTTTATTCTTGAAGTTAAATGATGAACCTTATGGAGCAGCATTCAAGTAACTAAATAGTAATTAAATTGAGCTAACTCTGTGACGCCGTTGGTTAGGTCGCTGTATCCAGACCCATACAGGCTTGTGCCTGTGGCTTAGAGTCACAGCACATGTAGCTGTAAATATTCTGAAGGTCTGCTTCCCTGCACTCACGTCCGCCTTGGAGCTTGTGCCCCAAAAATAATAACTACACAATATTAGCATTATTAAATAACAATTACAATAAAAATGTAAAATGTTTTGGTAAGTAACTAATCATTTCCCCCGTTATTAGTAACTGGTGGAAAAAGGCTGAAATCAAAGTAACTTAGTTACTGTAACTTGGACACTGATATTACTGGTCGTGAGGGGCCGAGAAAGTAACTCAAACAATGGACAATCCCCCACAAATGCATTGGCTGTGTCTGAAATCGCTCCCCATCCCCCATATAGTGCACTATATGGGGTGCACGCCATTTTGTAGGGGTGTCCGAATTCTCTATGTACCCTATATAGTGCACTGAACGTATCCCACAATGCACGGCAAAAAGTAGTGAGCATCGGATGTACCCTAGACGAAGCAATATAACCCATAATGCATTGCAAGACGTTTTAAAAATGACCTAAACTTAATAAAAATGAGTAAATAGCGACCAACCACGGCAAATAGTTATAAATGGAAGTACTTTTGACTTTTTCTGACGATTGTTGAATTTTATAATTATATTTTCTTCATAATTATATTTTATAATAATTTTGACGGCACCATCCCTCGTGTCCGAAATCTCTGCCATTGCTGTTGAGTGGACTATAAGTGAGTGCACTATATGGGGGATAGGGAGTAGGGGATAGGGAGCGATTTCGGACACTGCCAAATGTCTGAATTTCATCATCTGCGCACACATGTGCCCTCAACGCTCCACACACACACACACACACAAAGTGGGGAGTAGTTATAGAGGGCTACAGAGGAATTTGAGTGTACTTTTTTTCAAATTCCTTTAATAAGCTCCAGAGTGGTTTGTGATTAAAATAGGCTCAAGCAACCCTATGGGTAATTACATTGCATACATGCCGAGGCACTTTTCATAGCATCATAAGCCTTGGTAGACTGTGTGAGTCTGTGTGAGTCTGTGTGTGTGTGTGTGTGTGTGTGTGTTATTATGAACTTCCAATTCTTAGGGTTCTCATTACTCAATGGAATGATGCTGGGTGTTTCACAAGTTCCTCGGTGGAGTTTATGATGTCTGTAGCACTTTGTTCGTAGGCTTATGCATACACTAATATACATACAGTACATGCATACATCATTTTCCCACTTTCATCTTGTTTCCCACATATGTTTCTCTCCAAACAGCATGTGCAAACTTGCGCCAGATCCCACCAATTTCTGTGGTGGAATGTGGAGCCTATAGACGAGTTCGGGGGGGTACTTCCGGTGTCTGAACGTCACTTCTGGTGTCATTTACTTGCCATGTATTTGGCTTTCTTTTTAAAAAAACATGTCTATTCAGTGGGAACACACACCTACAGGGTTATTTAAAAAGGATGGTGGTAACTTTCGGTGTGCTATTCCACACCCAAATGCTCTCAGCTGGAGCTGTGACCCACAAATGCATGATTTAATAATCAGTGCAACTCGTTCCATTTTCTCATTCCTTTTGGAAATACTAGAAGAAGCAGCAAGCCCATTGGTCCAGAAGAACATGCGACCACTCGGTGAGTAACTTTAAGTAGGATTTTGACTGTATTTCATCAATATTTATACAAAAAGGTTAACGAAGCAAGGAGAGTGATGTGTAACTGGTCACAGAGCGACATCTAGTGGTCAGATTTTGAAGTGGCGTGCGTTTTGTGTGTTTTGTGTGCTCGGACCTCGGTCCACTACCAGCGTTGGCATAGGCAACAATAAGGCACCGGAAGTGACCTTAAGAACGGCGGGACAAAATGACTCCCACCAGTGTTTCGCACGTAAACCCGTCTATATGCAGCTCATGCTTCTTGGAAGACATTGTGGGCAGCTAGATATTAGTATTATATCCCTGGAACGCGGAGCGTAGGGGATGTATTGGTTTTGCACACATCTGCTGCTCCAGGTGTTCATGAACTGATCCGATTTTGTAGGGCAACAAAGAAGGCTGAATTCAAGATGGCCAAATTTTCGTTTGGTCCATAACTTCTGAATGAATTCGCCCCAAATTTGTGTAGCTTTGTTTTCACAATAGTTTCATTTCATATAAAGCATAATTCCATCTTTCAAGATGGATGACTTTTTCCGTTGTGCGATAACACAATTTTGAATGACAACACCCTGTACAATCCCCTGTGATCACAAAAAAGAGGTTCCTTGATAAAAAACTCTTGAATCCTACGGAAAGGCGCTATAAGGCACACTTGAAAGTCTTTGATTTTGTCTAAAAGTGACAGTGTGACTTCCTACAAATTAAAATGTGTTAATATTTGTGTATGAAGACAGACATTATTTACGTACATATTTAAAAATCTTCACACTGGATGGTCTCAGCTGCCTAAAATCTAGCTTTGACATCATAGGGATCTGATTTCATTCTGGGATGTTGGGTCTATCTCTCTTTCTCGCTTCTCTTTCCCTCCTTCTTAATGTACCTTATAGTCCAGTGTACCTTATATATGTTCAAAGTTAGAAAATAGACCATTCATTGACACTGTGCCTTATAGTCTGGTGCGCCTGTAACAAGGGTGAAATGTAATCGAGTATATATACATACAGTGATCGCTTCGATGGTATTAGGCTGTACAGCCGATTACCATAAGGTAATCAACTGCTTATATATACTGTCTTAGGCACAGACATTTCCAGTCAGGGTGGAACTTTCCCCCAGCTCCCATGCTCATGTTGCATGCGGGGAACTCCCCCCGCCCACGTCATGTGCTCTCTCTTATCCAATCATATGCGTTGTGTGATTTTAATGCAGCAACCTCCGGTTCGTTTCACACTGGCTACAGTTTCCCTGTTTTTGAATCATGCATACCTCTCCCCTTCCGGAAACTCAGAACCCGCCCACATAGTGGCCATAGTATGCCGACTACCGTGCCCTCTAGCTAGGTGGCACGATCGAGCACCTACTCACAAGGTTATGTATGCGTGATCCGGGTCACGGCACCAATGTAACGAGGGAGAAATGTAAACGACTATATACACACTCTGATCGCTTCGTAGGGCAACAACTGCTTATATACACTGTCCTAGGCACAGACGTTTCCAGTCAGGGTGGCACTTTCCCCCAGCCGACATGCTCCTGTCGGATGCTTGGAACTCCGCCCACATCACATGCTCTCTCTTGTCCAATCATATGGGTTGTGTGATTCTACACACCTTATAATGCAGAAAATGTGGTAGTCTTTGTGCAGACGGGTGAGAATATAACATACTTTGACAAATATCATCTTTCTTTGGAGACTTTCTTGTTCAAAACTTTGTTTTGTGAGTGTTTATGTGTGTTTGTATGTACTTGTTGCTATGTGCTGCCTAATCAAAAGCCGCCCCTCCAATACTCACAGTCACACACCCTCACAAACACGCGCACACACACATAAACAACCACATCTAGGAGAACACCCATTAGTGGCCCGGGTCCAGCTTAGTTTGTCATAAAAGCGAAACCTTTTATAGGCTGGGGGTCACCATTTTTTTCAGCCATGGCATTTACAGTGGAGCACGGCTAAGAAAACACAGTACACGAATTGGGAGCAGCAGATTCACACCTACATGCTGCAGTAGAAGGTCAGGAAGATAACACCTTTCATGGTGAATATAATATTGGTGAAGCCGGCAATGAGAGCGATGGATTTGAGGTTATGAAGTTATGAAGATACCTGATTCATCCAGAGATGTAACAAAGAAACAAGTAACAAAGTACAAATACTCAAGTACTGTACTTAAGTAAAATGTTCAAGTATCTGTACTTTTAGAAGTACTTTTTTCTGCGATTACTTTCTACTTGCAGTGAGTACATTTAAAAAAATATGTCTGTACTTCTACTCCTTACTTTTACCAAAACAGGCTTGTTTCTTTAGTTTGCATTGACGGGGTAGGATAACGTCTATAATATTAGTCAGTAGGGGGCGCTGATGTACCGAGTACAGTCCCAGTTAATAAGTGGATTTCATTTAGTCCCGAGATATAAGATACATTAGGCTAGTTGTTAATTTATTCGAGCAATAACATTGACAAACTAGCATTGAAAAAATGCATTTTACATACAATTTTATTTGCAGTACTTTGTACTTTATACTTTCAAAAATACTTTTGAGTACATTTTAGAGCATGTACTTTTTACTTTCAAAAACACTTTTTACTTTACTAACTATTTGGATCAGTACTTCGTAGTCTTACTCAAGTTGTTTTTTTACAAATGTATTTTACTCTCACTCAAGTAAGAAATCCCGGTACTTTTGCCATCTCTGGTGATTACACATAGGAATTCCAAATTTCCAAATACATAAAAATATCACTGAAAGTGTTGAGGAGGCGCCGGCCACTTGCTGTCCCGTGCGGGCCGATCAATTGATCGAACGGTCGATAGAGCCCTTTCTCCCTTTACTCCATAAGATCCAAGCCAGTCAGCGTTGTCTGTGAAGGGGCAAACACCAGCAATATCAGATACTGGCAGTAAACACAAGGAGTGGATTGAAAACAAGCCAACAAAATCTAAATGCGAAGACACTCATTGCACCATGTTAAGTAAATCCAGTTTTTAGGACGTATAATTTTTCCCAGAAAGTATGGATCCTTAGTTTGCGGAGGATATTTGGTGGGCATTCAAACAGATCAGTGAAGATGGTGCTTTGAAATCGTTAAGGAGTGAGGCAAATACTATATTATTATTTTTTAATTACTTTTCTACTTGAGCACTGAAATATCTTCTGTGTTATCTCATCCGAATGCATGGCTCTCAAATGAAGCAGTTTTTTGTTTGAGGGCTTTAAACCGGTTCAAGGAACAAAAAAAAAAAAAAAAGGGGAACTTTTTCACCAGGGAACAGAAAGAAAACCAGAAACATTATTATTTTTTATGTTCTGGAACAGGAGCGTGTTTTTGAAAATAATGGTAACCGGTTAATACCGGTTTTATTTTGTTGCTCAACGTTTTTGTTGCAACACTGCCAGGAGGCTTTCCTTCCCAGCCCACTGCCCCCACCGTGCCGGCGAGCAGAGATGGCAAGTAACGAAGTACAAATACTTAAGTACTGTACTTGAGTAGTTTTATCATGTATCTGTACTTTTAGAAGTAAACATTTCTCTGATGACTTTTTACTTGTACTGAGTAGATGAGTAAATGTATGTACTTCTACTCCTTACTTTTCCCAAAACATGCTCGTTACTTTTTTTGCGCACGGATGGTATGTCGTAGGGATATGTATAGTGTGAATAAACCAGTAGGGGGCGGTGATGCCAACAGATGTTAATTACAATGTTTGGCAGTGGGATTTATGAACCTTAAGTGAAGTAAATTAGACTAGGTTTTTAACAATGTATTCAAACATTCTAAAACTAGCATTGAAAAAGTGCATTTTATATGCAATTTTATTTTTTTACTTTGTACTTTATACTTTCAAAATTACTTTTGAGAAATTTTTAGAGCCTGTACTTTTTACTGTCAAAAATACTTTTTGAGTACTTTTTTGAGCCTGTACTTTACCTCTACTCAAGTAGATATTTGGTTCTTTACTTTGTAGTTGTCCTCGAATGTGGGTACTTTTGCCATCTCTGCCGGCGAGTGTCCCGCACGGCGCAGCTATTCAGTGTCTGTTGCTCCGCCAACGAGCGTCGACATAAATTGAAGCACCACCCGGCACAATTTGTGCCAGGCTGATAGGAACGAAGTTAACCATTCCGGGAACAATATTTTTTTTTTGTCCTTACAGGTTCGGGAAAGTCAATTTATTGGTAGAATTCATTACCATAATTATGTTTTTGTTCAGAACGAACACATTGGGAAAAAATATTGGTTCAAAGCCCAGGTTTGTTTATTTTCTTGCTGTTGCTGTTAACATTATAATAGTGGGATCCGCAGTGAAACCTGCAGTGTGTGCCTACGATCTGTACCCACAGCACAGCTGCTTCTTCAGGCGTAATAAAACAAGCTTACTTTCATTGTTCATCACATTCTCTAACAGTGTTTGGTCTCTGCCTAATTTCTCAGAGGAGAGCAAACAATTGCGTAGCCGGGGCAGAAAATCCACACGTAGAGAATTTTAAAAAATCAAATAACATAAGTGCATGCTGCTGTTTGTCAAGTTTGTGTGAGCGTGTCCATCTGACGGATACGCCCTTCAGGGGGAAAAAGGACGAGCCGAGGGCGTGTCACAGAGTGTGGGCTAATACAGTCTTCCAGACATGTGTGATACCTTCACAGGGAAATGGGCAGCCTCCCAGACGTTAAGAACCTGTATAATGGATTGGATGGGACCCAGACCATAACACACACACACACACACACACACAGGAAAGGCTACTTCCTTTTTTATTTGAAGGACTGGACTAGCCTAGCGAGACAGAATCAACGCATCATCCACACATCGCTAGACACTTGGGTTGGGTCTGGTAAAACCAGGGTCGGAAAACGTAAAAAAAAAAAAACATGTGTCAATCAAATTGTGTTATCCAGTCACAGCGCAGTAGGTGGGACAAGCGGTGTGGAGGCGTGACAACCAAACTCCGCCCATGTCTCGCGTAGCCCTACAAACTCCCGCCCCCGTCTGCACTGATTGGCCGATTGATTCCGTACCAACGGCGACGCTGATTTTCCCAGACCCAATGCAAGCGTCTAGCAATGTGCGATGCGTAAACGATGTGTTGGTTCTGGCTCACCAGGCTAGGACTGGACTGCATCCTCAAGCTAAGCCAACATGTGGTCTGCAACAGAAACAAGGAACGAAAGGGAAGGAGAGAGGGATGTGAGTTTGATCAGATGAAGGATGATGAAGTCATGAAAAAAAAATTATAACATAAAAAAAGTATAAAGATAAAAAAGTAGAACATGGGTTAACTTATGCTGCCAGGGTATCCAGTGGTAATACATGGTTTTCATCCCACGGTCCAGGGCATCTGCTGGTACCACAGATATGACACAAAAGGGAGTGGTACCAGCAGATGCCCTGGATAGAGACAAGTGGAAGAGACTGACCCAAGCTGCTGACCCCAAGTGACTGGGACAAAGCAGGATAATGGAGAAGAAGAAGAAGAAGGTCCAAATAGCTAAGCTCTCTCGCTACGGACCAAAAACGGATAAAATCACCTCCAGGACTGGATGAAAAATGTCCTACATCTCGTATGAATGAGGCCTTTGTTGTCTTGTATTTTGGCCAATTATTTACCAAGCATTTAACTACGGGTGAATATGTGATTTTATACATTTTCAAATATCAATGGATGACATGTTGCCGCAATCGATCTGTTTTGACTACAAGGAAGCACGCTACACAGGTCAACACTTTCACTCTGCTCTACCCATCAGCATCGCTAGGGTGGGCACAAGAACACACGGCAGGAGCTTAGCATCCTTTCAGCTACACTTCCAGCACGGTGGGTGCTGCTGATTTATGCTGCTCCACTAGCCCGGCACTGCGCATCAAACACAACTTTTGTTGTTAGGTTACATGTTTTTAATTGGTTCACAACGTCTTGTTCCCTCAGCAAACCAGTCCAATGTCATTGTGGTGGTTACGAAATGAAACACTCATTGTTATTGTTGTTTGCCACTACTCAATCCATCAGTCGAGATCATCGAAAACCACATAATGACATCTGGCATGTCAAAACACAACCTCACAGATCATATTAGGGAGTGATTGCGTCACTTGTGTTTAAGTCCGCTTCAAAAACATAACATTGGAATACTACTGCTAGAGACTAGACACTCATTTTTCTTTTCCTTAGTCTGCTGGGGGTGTAGCTTAGCTTGGGAGCAGCAGAGAGAAATAAAATGAACAAGCTGATCAAGAGAGCTGGATCAGTGATTGGCCTGCCCCCTGATATGCTCGAATCAGTAACACAGGACAGAATGCAAAAGAAATTGAAGTGCATACTGAATGACTTTGACCACCCATCTTTGAGAACCTGCTCTCGGAGCAACAGATTTCTTGTTCCTGTGTCCTCTACTGAGAGGTTCAGGAGATCTTTCGTCCCCACGGTGATCAGACTTTTCAATGGACGGTGTACTCGATAGATGCCTCTCTGGATATGCTGGACATTTGTGTGACCAACTGTCCTGTTGCTGTGTTGTATTGTTGTTGGTGCTGTGTTGAATTGTCTTGTTGCGCATTGGCAATGAAATTTACCCATTGGGGATGAATAAAGTAATCAATTTGACAAATACTTTAGGTAAGCTGAATGGAACCTGAATGGAAATGTAGTGAACACACTCTCGTCCTGTCCGGGAATGCAGTCGATGGTCTTATCGTCCAGCAGCAGCCAAGCAAGACGGCATCTATTCCTCTCGTCGGATTAAATGTACCTTGCTGATGCTCTACAGCCTTTAACGCAGCGATTCCCAGGCATGTCGGCTTTCGGCAGCGCTTGCGCACCATGCGCGTGCAGGAGTGTAAACAATGGCACGTGTATCCATGCAACTCCGCCCGACTCTGGATGACAGCTTCTGCTCACTCGGGAAGTTTTTTGGAAGTGTGTGGCGTCACCATATCGTTCCCCATAGAAATAAAAGAACTCCACAAACTGACGTCATTCAAACACATGATGGCAATAATCAAAAACAGATCTCTAAATCTCTACAATCATGTAAAGTGCTCTCAAATCAGCAGAACTCAACCTTGACGGACTAGTGGAATATAAAAAAAAACATAGGCAAAGGATTGCGCTACAACATCTACAACTGGTCAGGAGTCAAGCTAACGATCCTAAACAGAAAAACACTGATGAACGGTGTTCATTCTGTCAGACCGTGTGCAAATAAATAACTTTTTTCATTTAAAGACAGGGATAAGATCCTTTTTAAATGTTTTTTCCAGCCCATTCAGGCTGTTCTTCCCAAGCTTTATATTTTATTAGGGTTAGTGGAAACAGGTGAAGATGGGGGGTAGACATGCAGGAAATACATCGGTGGTGGGATTCTGCCTAACCAACTGAGCTACTGGGCAGCACGAGACAGGGGTCCGATTTTAAATACCAGTAAAAACAGTTTCAGTCGCTATTCTGCGACCTTCATCATGAGTGGCGTCCGGTTGGCATGGCGACGCCGCACTTTACCACTTCCTTGTGGGCGTGGTCTGACTGGGTTTCCCGCCAGTCAGGACTCCATCCTGCCACGGCCCCCTGGCAGGATGGAGTCAGGCGTGGTCAGACAGCCGGGAAACCCAGTCAGACCACACCCACAAGGAAGTGAGAAAGCTGCGGAGTCACCATGCCGACCTTGATGAAGGTCGCAGAATAGCGATTGAAACTGTTGAGGTAAATAAAAACCTTATTCCTGTCGTTTAAATGAAAAAAGGTTATTTATTAGGGAATACACTGGATCAGTGCCTCTGGAGAAGGATGACACATGTTGGTGCAACACTGCTACAAGAGGAAATAATGAAATATGATGGATCTATCAGTAGCAGTAAGCAAAAACAACGACCTGTACAGGAAGAAATCCTTCAAACACCTCAGAAGGTACACCGCGTTCTGGAACTCACACGGGAAAAGGACAAGGCGCAGACCAAGAGACACCTGGTGGGAGTAAACTAGTTATCTGTAGCGTGGCGAGCCAGAACCAACGAGTTGTCCATGCATCGCACATTGCTAGACGCTTGCAAACCAGTCGGAAAATGTAAAAAAAAAACAAAAAACGTGTCAATCAAATCGTGTTATCCAGTCACAGATTTTCCCAGACCAAATACAAGGGTCTAGCGATGTGCGGTGTGTGGACGATGCTTTGGTTCTGGCTCGCCAGGCTATCTGTAAGTTAACCCATCACAATGCTGCTTTTGCAGCCAATCTACACTAGCACAGTTGTGTGACTAACCCCACTTTCCAAATACGAAGGGGTGCTCTCTGAAGGGTCTGAATGGTATTGCTTTTCTGCATCACTTTTAGGTGCTTATCAATCCATTGAAACCTTTTCAACAAATACAGTTTGTACTTTGGGACGTTATGAATGAGACTGAAAAAACGAATCATTGACATTAAAATAGTAACAATAAAATGTTACTGCTGGACAGAGATGACAAAAGTACCGGGATTTATTACTTGAGTAAGAGTAAAATACATTTGTAAAAAAAAAACTTGAGTAAGACTACAAAGTACTGATCCAAATAGCTACTCAAGTAAAGTCAAAAGTACAGGCACAGAAATGTACTCAAAAAGTATTTTTGAAAGTAAAAAGTGCATGCTCTAAAATGTACTCAAAAGTATTTTTGAAAGTATAAAGTAGAAACTACTACAAATACAATTGTATGTAAAATGCATTTTTTCAATGTTAGTTTGTCAATGTTATTGTTTGAATGAATGACCAACAACCCAGACTAATTTAGCTTATATCTCAGGACTAAATGAAATCCACTTATTAACTTAATAACTGGGACTGCACTCGGTACATTAGCGCCCCCTACTGACTAATATTATAGACATTATTCTACCCCGTCAATACAAAAAAAAAGTAATGAGCCTGTTTTGGTAAAAGTAAGGAGTAGATGTACAGATATTTTTGTTAAAAATGTACTCACAACAAGTAAAAAGTAATCACAGAAAAAAGTACTTCTAAAAGTACAGATACTATACATTTTACTTAAGTACAGTTCTTGAGTATTTGTACTTCGTTACTTGCCATCTCTGCTGCTGGACCATACACATAGCTTCTTAAAGTCGAAAAAAGAGACCTTTCTTCATGTTCCATGCATTGTTTATTTACAGAACTTCCTTCAGAAACACTGGCAAGTTGTGGAGGATCGGGTTCCCGAGAACAACAAAAGGTTGACAGAATGGAAAGACGAAAGCTGCAATCATTCTCTCAATTTGTCACCGGCTATAATGCCGCGTCTTCGTCGTCATCCTCTAACGCTGCCAGGGGTAGATATGTTGATTTGAACATGACTGCCACCACCGCAATCCTCTGCCAGCTTAACTCTATTGTCTTTTGCCTGCTTACATACACACATACAAGCAGACACACAAGTCAACACGCACATGCATATGCAGAGCAGACAAATTGGTGTTGATGTGCAAATCCAGCGTGTCACATGCCTAAAAACGCTTCCATTGTGTGGAGTGCTGCGGTCGTAGGCGGGCAGTGGAGAGAAGAGGTGCCAGGCATGGGGAAACGGTTTGTAGGAATTCTGACAGTTTGTTGCTGTTTATAATTTCATGTTATGCACTACAGGGTGCACCAGACTATAAGCCGCGCTGTCAAAAAGATTGCCAGCCATAGACTATATGGGCGCAGCTCTAAAGCCCCCTGCATACTTCATGGTGGGATGGGGAGCAGACCGCCGTGGTGTAGTTTTTTGCGCTAGAAAAACTACACCACGTCATCAATGTGCCTCGCTACTTGTCGGTGGGACGCTCCCCACCTCTCATCCTGACCATAGCCCTTGTTTCTACTAACCGACTTCACCTCGCGGCTGTGATTGGTCAAGACGGAGAGTGGGCGGTCGCCGTTTTGCAAGCAGGCCCGCGAATCTCTCTCGCCAAGACGAGAGGAGACAAGGGAGAGAGAAAAAGAGCGACAACAACATACAGTGTGTATAGACAGCGACATAACAGCGACAGATCACCTGATCACCTTTACGGCGGGCTGGTCCCCACCCCACCCTGAAAGTATGCAGGAGCCTTAACCTGCCCTCCCGGTGGGGAACCACACACAGCCACTCGCAGGACGACAACTTCCCCGCGCGGTGCCCTCTACCCCTCTCTGTTTGTGAAGAATTAATAACGCCGTCGTCGATATTAAATTCTTTCACCTCCGCAAGTCTCTGGTTCTGTCCTTTCCTTGCCAGGGAAGTTGGTTTGAATACCTATGGTGTTTAAAGGAGGTATCCGATCTAACGCCAACCTTCCAAGAGGGGTGACGAGCGTCAACTCGAATTGAAACACCGTTGGCACGAGCGCATATTTCGAGTATTCGCGGCGCCCGTGACAAGCGACACAAACTCGAATAGAAACACACTGATTTAATAGCGGAGCGACCCTGGGCACCCCGGCTGAGTTGTGGACACAACGGGAGACGGTGGACAGATAGTCAGCTTGCGGGACACACTGCTTTGGGCAAACATCGTGTTGCGGCCAATCTCACGGAGGCGGTTAGTGAGAATAATGACTTACCGACCACAGTGAACGGACCCAAGCCGAGTGCCCGGCGGACATTTGGCCCATAGGGTGGTGACATCACCGGGTCGTGCAGCGCCAATAGTGGGAGAGGGGTGTGACAGTAACAGGTGGTGGATGTAGAAGTGTTTTAGCAGGGTTTTATATTATTAGGGTGATTGTAAAGAACAACAATTATATTGCATAAACAGATTAATGTAAATATGTGTATATATATATAAAATAGAGCTGTGAGAGAAGGATTTGATGGCATCGTATTAATTAGACGAAATGCAAATCATCAATAGGTATGTTCCAAGTGGTTAAACCTGCTCCAGTCACATCTGGGAGTCGGCCTGACGCTCCATCCGCACGGACGTACCCCGGTCCACGCACTGGACCGAGGGTGCCAGCATTCGTGTTTTTTTGTTATTTTCTTCTGTTTCATTCAGGGCTCCGAATCGGTTCAAGGAACAGAAACGAAAACCGAAAACGTTTCTTCATTTCTTCAAATGTTCCGGAACTGAAACGGAACATTATGAAATCCGGTTAAAAACATTTTTTTCTGTTCTCTATATATTTTAACATATCCTATGTCTGGGAAACTATTTTCGTCCACTTTCAGTCATCAAGCCCCATGCATCTGTGGCTTCATGTTGTGGACAGACGAGGCAGTAAATATAATGACGTTAATGCAGTTGTTCTGAAGTTTGAACGTCCACCAAAAATATTTTGTATAAAAACTATATCTAAATTTAACATTGCATATTATAAGGAACTTTGAGAACGAATAAAATGTTTGTGTTCCGAGCCGGTTCAGGACCAATATTTTGGTGGTAGAACAGTTCCGAGAACGAAAACGTTAAATATCGACCTGCCTGATCCGTTCAGAATGGAACGTTTTAAAAATAATTTTGAACATTATGAAATCCACAAAACCCGTTAAAAACGTTTCTTTTCCGTTCTTTATATATTGCAGCATATCCTATGTATAGGAGACTATTTCCGTCAACCTTCACTGTCAATCGTCAAGCCCCATCATGCATCTGGGGCTCAATCTTGTGGACAGACGAGGAAGTGAATGTAATGGCGTTAATACAGTTGTACTGAAGTTTGAAAGTCCACCAAATATATTTTGTAGAAGCTATATCTGAACTTAGCATTGCACAATATAAGGAACTTTAAGAACGAACAAAATGTTTGAGTTCTGAGCCGGTTCAGGACCGATATTTTGGTGGTGGAATGGTTCCAAGAACGAAAACGTTAAATATAGACCTGCCTGAACTGTTTGGAACAGACCGCTTTAAAAAATTTCGTTTTCAAGCCCTGCTTTAAACTCTTATTTGTACACCAACCTTAAGGGCCTTGAATTCAAATGTATTATTCTTATTTTTATAATGATTATTATTATATGATATATTATTATTATATGAGTAAAACCTGTTAATATCCACCTCTAGTGGACGACAAAGAAAATTGGCGATTCAACGGTGCACTAAGAGCAGTGAAGTAAAATCACTTTGTTTTCTATCTGTTGTCTTATCCTCCATTGTGTTGTCAGAGTGCTGTAGTTCAGCTGTGTCAGTCTTCGTGATGGATGTCTTTGTAGCATCCATTATGTGGAGGCCAGGTGTGACGGTGCGATAACACCTCCAGTTTCCTCCTCACTCCTGTCCGAGTCGTGCTCACTGCTCTCCTTCGCAGACTTCGCAAACTAGAGCTCAAAGCTCCAGGGCAGCGGAGTCTCGCACATATTTGGTTTTAAAGTATTGATCATTGACGCTGTGTGTAGAGCTGAAGCAGTTACTCGATTAATCCAAAGAAACAAGACTACTCGGCTACAAAAAAATACTTAAATGTCTCATCTCAATTAACTGTTCCAACACTTTTGGGATACTACGGCAGCTACTGCTTCTCTTAACAACTGAATTCAACTATATTTATTACAAAATAAAGTTATTCAGCACAAACCTAGTTTTATGTTAAAAAGAAAAACGTTATTACCCGTAGAAGACATTAAAAATGTGAAAAATCAACAGAGCTCATCTAAGGGATGGGTGACTTAGAAGAAAGTTTAAAAGCCTGATGAATCCACAGGGAATGAGTGGTTGGGTTTACTTAGAAGATTACGTAAAAAAAAAAATAACCCGAATTGGCCCAAAGATCTAACGGAAACTCAAAGTCAGAGCCTTTCTGATTACGGTACTGAAAGACACAAGCTAAAAAGTAAAAAGTGAGGGGGGGAAAAAAAACAGTCTTTGCTGAGCCTTCCCTAGTGAACGCCTGTTTCTAGTCAGCCATATGTTGGGTTGGTGGGCGTGTGTGTGGGGAACAGATCTGGAGCAGCCACTCATTCAAACTAATTCTAATTTGATCCTCCATTACCTCCACGCTCGTCAACACTCACCTCCACTGACAGAGTTAATCAATGGACTGCTAATGAACATATGGCAGTCAATCAGTCAACACCGCGTTCACCAGGAATTATAGAAGCCTGGAGTGATAATTGGGCACGGGATTGTGTCGTCTATATATATTGGGTGAGGCAGATCGATGCACAAAAAACGAGTGCTCTCAGTTGATTAAAATATTTCATCGTGATTAATCACATTATTGTCATATTTAAGTCAGAATTAATCATAATTAATCGCACATTCACATCTATTAACCCTTTTAACCAGTTTCAACTTGTGTTTTAACCAGTGTGCGAATTATCCACTGGCTTTCGGGGGGGTCGGATCAAATGATGACCGACGAAAAACGCACCTCTCAATGTTGCCATTTTGGGCCGTTTTGGATGGCCGTCTGCGGTTACTTATGGGTATTTTGACAGGTTTTTCTGTACATTTATGGCCATAGAAATAAATAGGGATTCGAGACTGGTTTAGTTTAGATGTAATGCCTCATGCATAGCCTATCGGAGACGCGCAATCAGTGCACGGAGCGAGAACTTGCAGTATGACCGATCGTGCATTACCAAGGAACTCGTCACTCAGGAGGGGTATCTTATCTCTAGGTCTGTATAGGACTGCAGTATGCTACCTAGTGCTTAATTTAATTAAGATAACCACCCGAACCCACAATAACAACAGCAACCAATCAAATCATGTTTCAAAAGTATTGAGTTATAATTAGAAAAGGTATGGAATCATCATCATATGGAATTATTAGGATGAATGTACAGGCTTCATCATTGAACACATTCACAAAACAAAAGCACACGTATATCACAGTGCAAACATGCCATCTCAACTTGACATGTGGTTACTGCAACAGACGTATTATATTGTAAATCCCACATTAGAATGAAAGTATAAACAAATACAATCACAACTCAACATTTTGCTGGTGAACAAATATACTTATAACTTTCCAATCCCAATCCTAACACACATTAC
>OMKY01244465.1:0-22533 GCA_900302395.1 Bregmaceros cantori | reverse complement strand
CGTAGCTTACTCTAGCAGCTAACCTATAACATGCGACTCAAAACTATTCCGGAGTCCCCAACTCCAGGGGCCGGTTAGCCGTATGATTATATCACTCGGCGAGTCGTGGCCGTCTCGAGCCATGGATATACTCGTACAAATTCTATCTGTGATTATGATGCTAACTGGTTCCCCATGGAGTCGCATTTATGGTTTGTCTGTCTAGAGCTGAATTGTTTTCATGAGTCCAGTCTTTGCTCACGTTGTGCGGCCAGAGTCTCTGGCGCGCTGTGGGAGTTTCACAACACTCTCCTTGGGCTTAATGCCTAGTAGGCATTGTATCCAGTAACACCAAGCACGCACCTTTAACATGCATCCACACATCCAGACTCCTTTATTGCATGTTCGATGGTAGTTGTGGACAACTACCAGCGGAACTCATAACACAGGGCTCCGAATGCAGAAACGGAACATTATGAAATCCACAAAACTGGTTCTGGTTCTCTTTATATTTTAACATATCTTATGCCTGGGCGACTATTTTGGTTGTGCATCCATCCAACTTTCACTGTCAGTCATCAAGCCCCATGCATCTGGGGCTCCATCTTGTGGACAGACGAGGAAGTGATTGTAATTGCATTAATTAAGTTTAAAAGTCCACCAAACATTTAGTATAAACTATATCTAAACTTAACATTGCACAATATAAGGAACTATAAGAACGGGAAAAAAAATTGTGTTCCGAACCGGTTCAGGACCGATATTTTGGTGGCGGAGCGGTTCAGAGAACGAAAACGTTAAACAGAGACCTGCCTGAACCGTTCGGAACGGAACGTTAAAAATGGTTAAAGGAGACCCAGACCTGCAACCACTGATCTCATTCATTCCATCACCTCATCATCTTGTGTTTGTGTGTTTTTATTTATTTATTTATTTTTTTGTCACTGTTTTTGATTTGTAATTCACGTATTTACGTTTTACTGAATTCACCTCTTTTTGACCTGCCCAGGGACTACAGATGAAAATTAGCCGTTGGCTAACTCTGGCCCATTTACATGACCTTCTCATGTTGATCAATGAGCTCTGTCCCTGTTCTAAATAAACAGATAAATAAAAAAACGTTTAGCAAATAATTTCATTTTCAAGCCCTGGTTATCGTCAAAAAATAAATATCGGTCAACGGCAAGCACCATTTTCCATTTTTTTTTTTATTGGCAGCATTAGTATGACGGGGGGATGAGAGAGCGTGGACTGGCGGACATGCAGTGTATGACCATGAGGGGAAGAGTGTAAATCTAGACTTGGCATCTAAAATTGAGATTAAAAAGCGGGATTTGAATTTTAGGTAAAATCTCACAGTCTTGTTCAGATTGGTAACATTTCCAATTGAAACGCTTTGTGTTTCAGATTGTGTCTGCTGTCCAGTACTGTCACCAAAGGAGAATAGTGCACAGAGATTTGAAAGTAAGTCATAATTAGTTCTCCCAAACACGTAAATGTCATTCTGAACAATTACAGCATTTATTTACAATTATACAATTCTAGTAACTTTGCTGTGTTCATTTTTGTGGTGTCTGTGGAAGTTTGTTTGTGCATGTGTAGGAAATATTTGAATGTGTTATAATGATTTCTGTACAGCTATTATACAGGACACTATAAAAACTACAGTATATTGATTATCAGTATCAGGCCTGGTCACAATAAGAAATGGCTTAACTAAGTTTAAGTCAACTTGCATGTCTCACCTATTTAGTAATGCATTATCTGATGTTAAATAACCAATAACTGTGATTCCAACATGTCCGTGTGTCAGGCAGAGAACCTACTCCTAGATGCTGATATGAACATCAAGATCGCAGACTTTGGCTTCAGCAACGAGTTCACGATAGGCAGTAAGCTGGACACGTTCTGTGGCTCCCCACCATACGCCGCCCCCGAGCTGTTCCAAGGGAAGAAGTATGACGGGCCGGAGGTGGACGTTTGGAGCCTGGGAGTCATCCTCTACACACTAGTCAGCGGCTCGCTCCCGTTCGATGGACAAAACCTTAAAGTGAGTGCCATGCCAATTAGGAGTGTCAGGGTATGACTAAAATGATCTTTAATTTTAATTACTAATTAATTAATTAATTACTAATTAATTACCTTTCATTTTATTGAAAGACAGAAATAGCGTTTTGAATCCCACAACAGTTTCAGCCGCGGGGCTGTGACCTTCTTCGGGGAGTGGCATCTGTAGGTCTATCACTTCCTTGTGGGTGTGGTTCGACCCGCCAACCGGACTCCGCCCACCCCTATGGGGCGGCCGTTGCAGGATCGAATCCCAGATGTGCGAAAGGGTGTACGCCCCCTGGGCCCTGTTGATGGAGTCCTTGTCAAGCTTCCTAATCTCTATTGCTTTGGTTGTTCCTTTTGCAGTGGTGCAAAATGGCAGATTTAAGATGACTTTGTAACACTAATTGTTCCAAATAATTATTTCAAAAAACAATTAGTGCTAGAGTTATTATTTTAAATATACATTTATTATATACTTCCACGCGGTACTCAGTACGCAGTGAAGTTACTGTCCTCTCCCGGCATGCTGTCCTCGTCATGTCCAAATCCCGCTTTTGACTTTATTTGTGGAAGATGGTTTTTACCTTCAATAAGGCGGCTGTACGGTGATGTCACAGTGTGTTCTGTTATTAATTTATCCATCGTAATATGCTATCAATCCCCTGCAAATGTCAGTCTCTCTAAGTCCATTGTATTTGTCCCTATATCATGGGCATAAAGCGGTAAGAAAATAAAGTTTGTTCTTTTCAGTTAATTAATATGTAGACCTTTAGAGGTCGATATGAAGAATAAAACACTGTAGATCATTAAGACTGGGGCTGGACCAGGCACTGATGGAGGATCCGGGGGGTCGCGCTGCACACAAGGAAGAACGGGACCCAGTTGATCACAAACGCCAGGAGATGAACAGATATCCAGAGTGATCTCGTCAACGCATTGAATCTGAGGCGTGACGCGTTCAGTCAGGTAGACTGACCTGTTCTGAGACTATGGGGCTGCGTCTCTCCGTGGTCGGACGCTGTCTTAAGTAGAGGTGGACTGTTGATTGCTGATGCGGGGCAGCTGGAGGCTCCGCGGAAGAGATGGTGATGGGCGGTCCGCGGACGATGCGCAATGTTCGTCCAGCTGTCCCCGCTGACTTGTAACACAAGTCAAAACAACATGATACCACTAAAATGTCTGCTGCCATCAAGCCGTGACGTCACATGCAACAGCCCTATTGGGGGTGCACTACACTGATTGCAAAGGTCAGACGTGTGGTGACGCCACACGTTTGGCTGTGGCGGCGTGCGCTGTCATGACATCATGCACAGCATCTAACTTTCCAGTGTCCAGTTGGGACGGCACGGTGGTGCAGTGGTTAGCATTGCTGCCTCACAGCTAGAAGGTCCTGGGTTCGAATCCCAACCCGGACAGGTCCTTTCTGTGTGGAGTTTACATGTTCTCCCCGTGTTGCGTGAGTTTCCTCTGGGCACTCCGATTTCCCCCCACCATCAAAAACATGTTCTAGTTAACCTGTTCCAGTTAGTGTCCCTGGCCAAGGCACTGGCTCATAATCTGGAGTTGGCCCCCGGGCCGCGCTGCCCACCGCTCCCCAGGGATGGGTTAAACGCGGAGGGCGAATTTCACTGTACATGTATGTATGTGTAACTAAATAAAGTATCATATCTTATCTTATCTTTCCACTAATCCTCCCTGCCAACCTCCCCACTCCCCCCGTCTCTATGCAGGAACTGCGGGAGAGGGTTTTGAGAGGGAAATATCGGATCCCGTTTTACATGTCTACTGACTGTGAAAACCTGCTGAAGAAGTTGCTGGTGCTCAACCCCGTAAAAAGGGGGAGCTTGGAGGTAAGTTGCAGAACCGCCCTCGATCTTGGGACTTCTTCATCAGATAGATCTAGATTCTTACTAATCGTAAAATCACTGTTTCGTGTTTGTCTATATGTTTATAAGCATGCATGGTGATTTTGAAATTGGTGGAAATTAAAATTAATTAATTATAATTTAATCAAATGAAACATTGAATAATGTTGATATGGTCTATTACTTTTATGTCTGAGGCACACACTGGCAAGATTTATATCTATATTTATTTTTTTCTCTGCGTAAGCCCCCTTATCCATTTTATTAACAGCATTAGCTCCAAAAGTGGGACGAGAGAGTTCAGGGGAAGACATAGTAGTTTTTCCGGTCTCTGAACGTCACGTCCGGTGTCATTTAGTTTGCCGTGCCTTTGGCTAATTTTCACCATTTATATTCGGTGGTAATACACACCTACAGGGTTATTTAAAACGGATGGTGGTAACTTGCGGTGTGCTTATTCCACACCCAAATGCTCTTGTGCGGATCTGTGACCCACAAATGGATGATTTAATAATGAGTGCAACTTCCATTTTCTCATTCCATTTGGAATTACTAGTAGAAGCAGCCAGCCTATTGGTCCAAAAGAACATGTGACCGCTCGGTGAGTAACTTTAAGACGTATTTTGACTGTATTTCATCAATATGTATACAAAATTATGATCGAAGCAAGTGGGATGATGTGTAACTGGTCACAGACCGACACCTAGTGGTCGGATTTTGAACTGGTGTGCATTTTGTGTGTTTTGTGTGCTCGGACCTCGGTCCAGTACCACAGTTGACATACGCAACAATAAGGCACCGGAAGTGACCTTAAGAACAGCGGGAGAAAATGACTCCCACCAGTGTTTTGCACGTAAACCCGTCTATATTGATCAAAAGGCTTTAATATTTTGGTTATAGAAGTCAGGAAATCTCTCATAGTGATATTTTTTGGCAAATGTTATTATTTTTTTATAAATGTAAACATGTGCAAAATAATTTTAAAAATACATTTTAGTCATTAACCAGATAGCCATTTTATTTTTTAACTGTACTCCCATGATCCCCTTCAGGACGCATTAATAGGGACTGCAAGCCTAAACCCATAACCAGAGATGGCAAGTAACGAAGTACAAATACTTAAGTAGCCTACAGTACTTAAGTAGAATTTTCAAGTATCTGTACTTTTAAAAGTACTTTTTTTCTGTGAGTACTTTTTACCTCTACTCAGTAGATTTTTTACAAAAATATCAGTACTTCTACTCCTTACTTTTCCCAAGACAGTGTCGTTACTTTTTCCATTTTTCTTTTTTTCTGCAACGACACAGTAAGACTACATGTATAGCGTGAATGAGTCAGTAGGGGGCGGTACTCGGTAATGCACTGAGTACAGTAGCAGTCAATACGTTGTTTTCATTTATCTCTGAGTGTGCCCCTCAAAAAATATATATCGCCTGTAAAGTGTTAAGACAAATTAGGTTTCGTTCTTTGTACTTTATACTTTCAAAAATGTGTTTGAGTACGTTTTAGAGCATGTACTTTTTACTTTACTTGAGTAGATATTTTGATCTGTACCTTGTCGTCTTACTCAAGTTGTTTTTTTTACAAATGTATTTTACTCTTACTCAAGTAAGAAATCCCGGTACTTTTGCCATCTCTGTCCATAACCACGCCCCACAGCAACAAGAACTTTGAACTTTGCGGTCCACCAAAAGCCTAAATATGTAAATGTTTTTTTTCCTTTTCTAGTATACTCATTACTTGGCCAATTAACACAAACATTAATTCTGTGTGTATATAATGTGCCTTGGATACAAATCTAATAGACCACAGTATGTCCCCTAATAACTCTACTGAATCACTGCATGCTGTCACCTAAATGTACCGCCACTTACCAAAATGTGTGATATTGGCACACGCAGAGGGCAGCATGGTGGTGCAGAGCTGGTAGCCTCACAGCAAGAAAGTCCTGGGTTCAAATCCCAGCTCGTCCAGTTCAGTGTGGAGTTTACATGTTTGCCCTGTATCTGTGTGGGCTTCCTCCGGGCACTCCGGTTTCCCCACCACCCAAACATGTTCCAGTTAACCTGCTCCAGTCAGTGTCCCTGGCCAAGGCACTGACTTAGAATATGGAGTTGGCCGCCGAGCACTGTGCACAGAGGAAGAATTTCACTGTCTATGATTGTCAGATTTCACTGTCTTCCATATGGATAAAAATCCATATCGCGGTATACCGAACAGTTCATCTTGGTTTATTTAGGTATTTCTAATAATAGCATTTATTTATATAAAAAACACTGTTGCCAAGAGATGGCAGCATAGCTCAATCTACTTCATTGTAGATTTTTTTAAAAATAATTTACTAACAGTGGCCATTAGAGGGCAGCATATGTAGTCACGTTATATTGCACAGGTGTGTCATCACCATACTGAGTCGTGGAGACAGACAGAAACGTCCTCAAATACAGAAAACACCTGATATGGTTAAAATTCTTCTTTAATGTAAGCATTTTAATTCGTTTTTTTTCAGTGTCTCGTCCATTATCTTATGAACTCGACCAATAATCCATTATCATTGATTAATCTCATCACACATCTTGGTAAGATAGCGGGCCTCATTAGCAGGGTTGGGAAGGGGTTACTCTTGGATTGCTTTTTACAAAAAACAAAGTATTTGCTATGAGCTGCACCTGTTCAACTCATGATATAGCCTGAGATCATTCTGAATTAAATTAATTGAAAAACAACAACAAATTCAATTATTTGCTGTAATATTTCATAAGGATTATTTGAGGGTTTCATTAAAATAAAATAATTGTACTCTATTTTAAGAATGAAGAACGTAACGAGAATATTTTCTTACAATATAAGTTGCTCTGGTCAGACAACTTTTTAAAATACTGTATTAATACCAAATGGGGAAATGACGGCGGCTGCCATGAACGGCTCTCGCAACCACGACCGAGAGGCATAGGCTGTGTCCGAAATCGCTACCTAACCCTGATATAGTGCACTATATGGGGTGCACGCCATTTTGTCGGGGTGTCCGAATTCTCCATGTACCCTAGATAGTGCACTTAAAGTATCCCACAATGAACCGCAAAAATTAGTGAGCATCGGGTGTACCCTAGACGGAGCAATATAACCCATAATGCATTGAGAGACGTTTTAAAAACAATCCAAACTTCACAAAAATGGCGCA
Source organism: Bregmaceros cantori (assembly GCA_900302395.1). NCBI lineage: Eukaryota > Metazoa > Chordata > Actinopteri > Gadiformes > Bregmacerotidae > Bregmaceros > Bregmaceros cantori. Next base: position 15,456 of record OMKY01244465.1, on the reverse strand, counting down.
GGGGGAGTAAATAGCGATATAGCGAAATTGTTATAAATGTAAAGTACTTTTGACTTTTTGTGATGATTTTTGTAATTTTATAATTATATTTTTTGTAATTATAATTTATAATCATTTTCAACGGCGCCGACTCTAGTGTCCAAAATCTCGGCCGTTGCTGTTGAGTGCACTATATGGGGGATAGGGAGTAGGGGATCGGGAACGATTTCGGACACTGCCATAGAGACTGTCAGAGCCAAGGTTCGAACCACCAACCTTTGGGTCCTCAATCCCCATCCCATCATTGGAAGGCTGATGTTAGATCAGATCATTTTGGTGTATTATTTGCTGTGATGTAAAGTTCAAGGTTAGGTTAAGGTTAGGGTTAGGTTAGGGGTATGTGGTAGGAGGGTAGGGTTAAGGTTAGGTTAAGGTTTTGGATTCGCACTTTACTTCATGGCAAATAATACGCCAAAATTATCCGATCTAACGCTAAGCGCCCTTGGAGCGGCCGCACTGCCAAGTGAGCTACAGCCAGCCCCTTTGTGGAGAATATTTGTGTGAATTGTTTTTTTAGTGTTATACAGGTTGGCAGAGAGCTGACAGATATTTAATAAATTTAATTCAAGGCGACTTCAAGCTAAGTGAGTTGAACAGCTGCAGTTTATAGCAAATGGTTTGTTGGAAATAATTTAATTCAGGGTTTTTTTCTAAAAAGTAACCCAAACTCAACCCTTTCCCAAGGCTGGTCATTTGTTGTTTGCAACCTTACAGTGAGTCTTACCCTCTGTGTGTGTGTGTGTGTGTGTCTAATGTTTCTCAGCCTCCTGGCCATTCTACTCTGTCTAACCTCAAAACATCACCACCGGTCTGTTTCTCTCTCTGTTTTTTTCCCTGCTTGGACATAGCCTGGCAAGCCAGACCTAATGAATCGGTTGCGCATCGCTCGCGATTCACAGTCGTTAGTCTGGACTAAGCAGGGTCAAGTAAGGGGAGGATCCAACTCAAGTTATCAAATCACAGTGCAGTAGGCCAGGGCTTGAAAACAGAATTCTTTTTAAAAACCCTCCGTTCCGAACAGTTCAGGCAGCTCTATATTTAACATTTTAGTTCTCGGAACTGTTCCGCAACCAAAATTTTGGTCCTGAACCGGTTCGAACACAAACATTTCATTCGTTCTTAAAGTTCCTTATATTGTGCAATGGTAAGTTTAGATGTAGTTTATACAAAATATATTTGGTGGACTTTCAAACTTCAGAGCAACTGTATTAACGACATTACATTCGCTTCCTCGTCTGTCACAAGATGGAGCCCCAGATGCATAGGGCTTGATGACTGACAGGGAAAGTGGACGGTAATAGTCTCCCAGACATAAGATATGCTAAAATATATGGAGAACGAAAAAAACCCCAACATTTTAACGTTTTGTGGATTTCATAATGTTCCGTATCTGTTCCAGAACATTTCAAGAAATCTTTTCCGTTTCCGCTCCTTGTAAAATTCCGCTCGTTTTCGGTTTCCGTTCATTGAACCGCTAGGGAGCCCAGCAGTAGGCGTGACAAGTGGCAGGGAGTAGGAGGAGCATTCTTAAAAAAAAAATCAAATTGAGGCGCGTACCAAGTTTCAGAAATGGCTCACCTGGCACAAAGCTCCTCGTTCACTGGCCTCTGAGTGGCCCAACAAATGACCGATCGGGGGGCTCTGCTTGGTCCAGACCCAACCGCTGCGAACGGCGAGCGATGCGTGAACAATTTGTTGGTTCTGGCTGGCCAGGCTAGCTTGGACATCAAGGTGCATGGAATGTTCACCACATTTAGATGTGGCAGGCAGCAAAATGGACTCCATTGTTGTTGAATCAGTGCTTTCTTCAATATTGAGCCACAACATTTTTATAATGTGTGGTTTTAACCTCAGCCACTTGTGGCTGCTCATGTCAGGCTCAAGTCAGGTTAAAATGTGTTACATAAATATGAATAAAAGAGACACAAAATTTGGTCATTTGGAATAAATGATTGTGTCCGAAATCGCTCCATATCCCTCATATAGTGCACTATATGGGGTCCACGCCATGTTGTAGGGATGTCCGAATCCTCCATGTACCCTATATAGTGTAAGTACTTCTGACTTTTTTTGATGATTGTTGTATTTTATAATTATATTTTTCATAATTATATTTTATAATCATTTTCAACGGCGCCGACTCTAATGTCCAAAATCTCGGCCGTTGCTGTTGAGTGCACTACTAATGAGTGCACTATATGGGGGGTAGGGAGTAGGGGATAGGGAACGATTTCGGACACGGCCATTGTCTTAAGTTCTTAACGTCAATTGCTGTGTCTCATGCGGTACACTTGTGTCAGTGCACTGAAATGTAGCACTAGCACCAGCACTACAGTAATAGCACTACATTTCAATGAACTACTTCTTTCTGTTGGTGGTTCGATCCAAGTGATCCCACTTCTGACACCATTGCAATGGCAGCTCAGATACGGTGTCCACGTAGATTAAATGACCAGTCTTGACACAGGAATATGTCTAGAGGGTTCATTTATTAAGCTATATTGGACATTAGCCGGGTAATGGCTAGCTAAGCCAAGCTATGAGCTAAGCAGGAAAACATGGCCGAACAACCACACATGAGGAAGTATCACTGATTTATAGCCGATGGGAGGGGACATCCGATGTTGTCACACCTTGTAGCCAATCGGGACAATGGAGACGTGACTCTACAAGTCACATATCCATAACAAGGTTCAGTAGTGTCGAAAACCTCCGTTTTGCACTTCCTGGATATGACGTGCATGTGCGCTCGTCCGCGATTTGCATTCCATTTCTACTACAAAGGCAACATGCCGGCTGTTGAGTGCGTGCAGTGTCCGTCGATAATGCATTGGGTTTACGAGCATTTTAAGGGCGACATCTAGCCAGCAGTAGAAAATGTAAATATGTTATAAATATACCTTACGGGAAAAAATTGTGTGATCTAAGGATGGGGGTAACTTTCACTCATACCGATCTAGTGCCTAACTTTTCTTTTTTGAATGACAATGAATATCTGCTTTCAACTTTTAACTTTACCTGTAAGCACCTAGCCTGTTTCGTATAGGACACCAGATGGAAATTAGCCTTTTGTACTATAATCTTGTCACGGGTTCATTACTAATTTAGGAAATGACCCAGAGAGGAGACAAAGGAGGGTTTAAACAAACCCGTTTATTAAATGCAATGAAAGGAAAATCTTTTATATCTTGAAAAAAGTATTTTTGAAAGACCCTTTAGAGGTGTAGCACAAAGGAACAAAAAAAATCTAATTTAAGTCCATGTCTTCATCAGCTGATGAGTTACTCATCTCAAAGTCGGGGTCCACCGGGGCGGAATCAGGCTCCGGGTGAAGCCCAGGGGGTCGTGCTGAAGGTTGGACGGAAGGCACCAAGATGAGTTCAACAGCCAGCTGGTGTGACATGCCTAGCCAGGCTAGCTCACCTGGTCTAAGATTTTAGGGCTGCGTCCTTCCGGGGTCGGAAGCGGTATTAAATAGGGGCGGACTGATGAGGGCTAATGGCAATCAGCTGGGCGCGCTGGAGCCTCCGCGGGCGATCGGTCCCGGCGCGGCGCTGCTGTGCGGTCTTCGGACGACGCTCTCATCTCTGCCACCTGGTCGCGCTGACTTGTAACAAATCTACCATGTTTACATATTTTGCATGAATATTTTCCTCAATGTGCATTGTCCTGGAATAAAATTGAATTGAATCTAGGCACTTTCATTGCAACTAAATTCAAATAAAGACTCTGGAGAGCATGAAGTACACAAGTGTGCCGTTTGAAACACAGTGAATATGAAAAAGTACAAATAAAAAATAAAGTAATTGATAGAACATTATGTACATGTACATAAATCCCAATAATAGATTCCAATAGCTTATCGTCACCAATTACTGTGATGCACCTCATGTACCTCGATGTCCAATCATCCAAACTACTAGGAGTGAGCCTTGAAAAATACATTTTTACTATACACTCTGGGCTCATATCGTCCCACCGCAGTACACACTGAAAATATAGTCACTCAGCATCACGTTCTCAGTCGCAACTTCACTCTTTCAGTGCCACAGAAGTCTTTAAAAAATCTTTGCAAATACCTTCACATAGTCTTGTTGCTGTGGCTTAGACCACAGCACACGCAGCGAAATAAATTGCCTTTTGACCATATATGCCAATTCAAAAAATATATACCACTTTAATCCATATGAAGTAGTTTTGTTTTGTTTTTTTACCTGGGCAGGTTATGTTTTTGGTCGCGTTGGATTGTCTGTCTGTCATCAGGATAACTGAAAAAGTTGTGCCTCGATCTGGATGAAAATTTGTAGAGTTGAAAATGACAAATGGAAGAAGTGATTACATTTTGGTGCATTTCTGTAGCCTATAAGTAACATAATCATACTTAATCAGCAACTCACTGATAGATCACTGGGCGCTTACCACGGTCACGTGACCAGACTTCCAGGTCGCGGGGGCCAAATGTATTTGGCTTGTGCTGAGCATGTTCGCCGGTGGCATCAATCACATTTGCACTATTCTACGAGCACTTGCATTGATAATGGGTTGCCACACATACTGCTAGCACTAAAAGTACAATTTTTTGTACCACTACGGCGCAGGTTTGCAATCTCTGAGTGCTTCTAGTTTAAATAATATTTTCCGGCGTTGGCGTTTTTTTTATTTATTAGATACGATTAGTCAGAAATTGGGTTGAAGACATCAGGCATCATCAGCAGACATCGCAGACAAGGTGACGGGGGAGGAGAACTCGCGGCACTGCTGACGCTGAGATAGACACAGCAGCATTAACTTGGTTGCGGCTGCATTAGATGCAGCGTCTTTAACCACTGTGCCCAACGGCGCCCTCTATATGAAGTAGTTTTAATAGATTCAGACTTTCACATGCCGTAAGCCAGACGTGGGACATTGTTTGGCACGATGCTTAACCCTCAGTATCAGCATCCTCACGCAAGAGGTGCAAGATGATCTCTCTGAAACGCATCGTACGCACCCATGAATTTTGCAGTAGCATGATCACAGCCAAAATGCCGCTCAAATGAGATGAAAAACGCACAAGGACCCAACGATATTAGCAGTTTTTTTGTTTAATTCACCATGATAAAATGCACAAGTAACTTTACAGCAAGCCTGGAAGAAAAATAGTTCAGGTTATGTACAAGCTCTAAAAACACATGCTGGCATTTTGAAAATACGACTCGAAGTAACTCACTCGGTGTGGTCACGTTTTCTGGACTAATGGCATGGCTGCATTTAATCGTAAGTCTTGACAAAAATGAGTAAATGGAACGACTTGCGCAGGTTGTTGAATCATGCATTTGAGGGGCATAGATCCGCACTAAAACATTTGGGTATGGAATAGCCGAGCGCACGATTCCACCATCAATTTTCAATAACGCAATAGGTGTGTGACGACAAGTTAAAAAATAAGTCAGAATACGGCACCAGAAGTCATATTCATGTTAGAATGTCTACCGGAACGACCCCCCGAATGTGTCTATAGTCCGGAAAATAGAGTGAATTTGTTTGTTTAATTGTTTGGTGTTGATAAAGTCGTTCTGAGTTGATTTCTGCATCAATGCAGCAAATAATGAAGGACCACTGGATGAACGTGGGCCATGAAGAGGAGGAGCTGAAGCCCTACACAGAGCCCGAAATGGACTTCAACGACACCGCAAGGATAGGTGACACCTTCCTTGTTCTTCAGGCAAAGATTTAAAAAAAAAAATCCCTGACACGCGAAGCGTAGCGGATGGGGTTTTGCGTGCTCCACTGCCGCAGCAGATTCAGATTGCGTTTGAAAGGATGGATAGGTTCATGAACGGACACGATTTTGAGGCCAAAACTTATACGATGGCTGAATTCAAGATTGACACATTTTTGTTTTGTCCATAACTTCGCACTGAAATTATTGATTTGCCCCAAATGTCTTAAACTTTGTTTTTACAATAGTTGTTTGGTTTTAAGATACAGCATATGCATTTAATTTCATATAAAGTATACAATATTCCAAGATGTCTGACTTTTTCCTTTGTGTGATAACACAACTTCTCGTATGTCCTGGCCTGTGATGTCACAATTCAGATTCCTTGAAAAGAAAGCATGGCTCTCCAATGTTCCTGGGTATTATTGATTCATTTTAAGGTTTCCCCTGGTGCACCCAGCAAAAGCGACAAGCTTCCCAGGTAGAGCCAAAGAGAGATCAGGAAACTGAAACAATGTCCCATCCTGTTGGTACACCAGAGTAACTGCACAGGCCAACGCACAGAGATGGCAAAAGTACCGGGACTTCTTACTTGAGTAGGAGTAAAATACATTTGTAAAAAAAAAACAACTCGAGTAAGACTACAAAGATCCAAATAGCTACTCAAGTAAAGTAAAAAGTACATGCTCTAAAATGTACTCAAAAGTATTTTTGAAAGTATAAAGTACAAAGTACTAAAAATAAAATTGTATGTAAAATGCATTTTTTTCCAAGGTTAGTTTGTCAATGTTATTGTTCAATAAATGACTAACAACCTAGCCTAATTTGGCTTATATCTCGGGACTGAATGAAAACCACTTATTAACTGGGACTGTAATCGGTGCATCAGCGCCCCCTACTGACTCATACTATACATGTTATCCTACCCTGGCAATGCAAAAAAAAGAAGAAAAAAGTAACAAACCTGTTTTGGTAAAAGTAAGGAGTAGAAGTACAGATATTTTTGTTAAAAATGTACTCAGTACAAGTAAAAAGTAATCTCAGAAAAAAGTTCTTCTAAAAGTACAGATACTTGAAAATGTTACTTGTACTTAAATGTACAGTACGTGAGTATTTGTACTTGGTTACTTGCCATCTCTGCTTACGAGTGAATGCAGCCATTCCTTTGGTCCATCTGACCACACCGGTGAGCGACTTATTTTGTCATATTTTGTGTATTTCTTCAATATTTATGCAAAACGGTGAGCAGGTGTTGGTCACAGAGCAAGCGGATTTTGCAATGGTGTGCAAGTATGGTGACTTTACACAGGGTGCGATAGACACTAAAAGTGCCTTAACAAACGGCGTGACAAATGTCAGCGTTCTCATTTTGGTGTGTAAACTGGTCTATTATAGAGAAATAGTAACAGAGAAGGCCTTTGCCTAGAGGAAACCACAGTCTTGACAAGTGACTATGCCAGTAACAGTAACAGTAAGTAACAGCCAAAATTTTTTATCTATACTGGCCAATGCCAGATATATCAAACAAGGCTGCTAAGCCAGGTTAGCTAGATCATCAACATATTCCACTAGTAGTGTCTGCTTGTAGCAGAATGTGTACCAACGTGGGTCCTTCTCCAAAAGCCCTGATCCAGTTAAATGGAAAATGTTGAAAATCATGTACACATTGTAGTGAATGACAGCAGCAGGTGGACGTTCAGGTCAGCAGGTTTATTGAAGGTTGGTAGATGCTAACCACAACACGCACACGGGGAGCAGGTGCTACAGGTGGGCGACAGGAAGCAAGAGGACGAGGGGCAGAAGCCCCTCATTTATATAGCCCCCGGCAGGGCGCCCGTAGCGGAAGATGACAGTCATTACAATATTTAGTGAATATGGATGCTCTTCATATTTCTCTTTCCTTTCTTGCCTTAAGTAGGACGTTTTGTCATTGTTAGTACCAGAGATGGCAAGTAACGAAGAACAAATACTCAAGTACTGTACTTAAGTAGAATTTTCAATTATCTGTACTTTTAGAAGTACTTTTTCCTGTGATTACTTTTTACTTGTAGTGAGTACATTTTTAACAAAAATATCTGTACTTCTACTCCTTACTTTTACCAAAACAGGCTTGTTACTTTTTCTCTCTTTTTTGCGCATTGACAGGGTAGGATAACATGTATAATATGAGTCAGTAGGGGGTGCTGATGCACCGAGTAGAGTCCCAGTTATTAAGTTAATAAGTGGTTTTCATTTAGTCCCGAGATATAAGCTAAATTAGGCTAGGTTGTTAGTAGTTTATTCAAACTAAAACATTGACAAACTAACATTGAAAAAAATATATATATTTTTAGTACTTTGTACTTTATACTTTCAAAAATACTTTTGAGTACATTTTAGAGCCTGTACTTTTTAGTTTCAAAAATACTTTTTGAGTACATTTCTCAGCATGTACTCTTTACATTACTCGAGTAGATATTTGGATCAGTACTTTGTAGTCTTACTCGAGTTGTTTTTTTACTAATGTATTTTACTCTTACTCAAGTAAGAAATCCTGGTACTTTCGCCATCTCTGGTTAGTACATACGGTCAATCAAAATTTAAGGGATATTATATTTGTGAATCACCCCGATGGGAAATCCGTCCGAATTGCCGCTGTACAAAGATGTGTTTAGTTGAGTTGAGTCTTGGTTACAGGCAGCTGTCAAACTTGATCGTCTATCCATCCATTAGTTGGGCTGACCTTTGGGGCACCCCTGAATACTTTGCAACCAGCTCTCTCTATCTCTCTCTGTCCTTGGCCACTCGGATGGTGTCACACAGCCTGCAACTTGTCCACTCTTGGATGTTGTCTTGCCATCACTTTCAGTGTCTCCCTCTATTCCTTCCACCTCGCACTGGGCCTTGCAAGATTGTTTTTCAGAATCCTCAGGATCTCCGTCCATACCATTTTAATTTTTTTTTTTTACAGTGGTTAGTAGATATTCATATGGTCCAATGGCTTGCTTTATTCTGGCTATCACTTCTTTGTTGTTGATGTACTCTTTATACAAGATGCGGAGGAGCCTGCAGAAACATCTCATCTGTGTGGCCTGAATTCTTCTCTCTAGCTTTGCCATCAGAACCCAAAAATCAAATGAAATTGTCCTGCCACCAAGGGTAAGAAGAAACTGCTGCAAAAACGCTGCTTTAATTGTTTAGTGTGCATCACCTTTTAATTATCTAATGTAGGCAGATAGTGTTACAACCTCGACCATGGGAACATGGTACCCTGAAACATGATACGCGGGTTTGTTTGTCTAATTCCTCCTCCAGGGAAAGAATGTGAAGGAATGCATGAGGACATTTATTTTACACGTATCTTCTTCAATCATAGACTATTGAGTTGCAATTTAAAAATACCACACATTTATACTCCGTCTACACAGTAGGGAAAACGAAAAGCGATTTTTCAATGCACTTCAAAATGTAGCGTCCAGACGGACGTGGATCTCAAAAGTTGCTGTAAACACTCCAGCGGATTCCTTGATGAAAATTGCAATACTATTGTGGGGGTGTGGCCGATGACGCGGCCCCTCCCCCTGCTTTACTCAAATGCGTGACAGCTGAGAGGAAGCGTCGCTCGCGCCTACTTAAGTCGCGGTGGGGGCGGGACTTCCGGCCAGCTAACGCTAATAGATGGAGCTACGATACCACCCTACCCAATGCTGTGCGGCTGGGGCTGGATATCAGATTACACACTGGTAACACATGATCGGCGACATTGACTACGGTGTATGTGTGTTGAGGGTGGAGGTGATCAGCTTGGCAAGTGATTATTAGCAACTAACAGGCTTGATTAACTAAGAGAGAGTGTTAATGATAATAAAAATAATAATTAGCTATGATGGTTGTAATCATTGGAGGAAAGCTAGCAACTGACTTGCTAATAGCTAAGGATGCGAGTGCTAATAATAGTTATAATAATTATTAGTATAAAGCAGTGTGTAGACACTAAGATTAGTAGATAATGGAATGGTTATTTAACTTGTTTGGGCATTTTTGGTGCAGATGCTGTGCTTGCGAGTGGGGCTCACCCCGAGCGGTCAGCGCAGCTGTGGGACCGGAGTGATCAACCTGAGTGGTAGCCGATGAGAGGGTAGTTTAACAGAGACCAGTGAGGACTCTGGGCCCATGTGGACGGGGCATTCGTTTCCATTTCCAACAGGTAGTCAAAGACCTCTCCAAGGTTGCTAAAGAAATTGGCCATCCGCAGAGATGGCAAAAGTACCGGGATTTCTTACTTGAGTAAGAGTAAAATACATTTGTAAAAAAACAACTTGAGTAAGACTACAAAGTACTGATCCAAATAGCTACTCAAGTAAAGTAAAAAGTACAAGCTCACAAATGTTCTCAAAAAATATTTTTGAAAGTAAAATGTACATGCTCTAAAATGTACTAAAAGTATTTTTGAAAGTATAAAGTACAAAGTACTACAAATAAAATTGTATGTAAAATGCATTTTTTCAATCTTAGTTTGTCAATGTTATTGCTCGAATAAATTAACAACTAGCCTAATGTATCTTATATCTTGGGACTAAATGAAATCCACGTATTAACTGGGACTGTACTTGGTACATCAGCGCCCCCTACTGGCTAATATTATAGACGTTATCCTACCCTGTCAATGCCAAAAGTAACAAGCCTGTTTTGGTAAAAGTAAGGAGTAGAAGTACAGATATTTTTGTTAAAAATTTACTCACTACAAGTAAAAAGTAATCGCAGAAAAAAGTACTTCTAAAAGTGCAGATACCTGAACATTTTACTTAAGTACAGTACTTGAGTATTTGTACTTCGTTACTTTCCATCTCTGGCCATCCCTGATATTGACCTCATTCCGTAGCGGCTTCAGCGCTATGACAAACCGGGGCTCCCTGACAGGACACCACACGGGGCGAGGCTCGCCCCGTGGTGGCAACTCTAGGGGTACCCAGGCCAAACCTTGTCAGGACAAGGCTTGTCAGGGACTCACCGCCCTACGGGAGGTTTAAGGTTCCTCCTATCATACAGAGGAGGTTGCTCGAAGAGTATAAACCCCAATAAACCCTTGTCATGAATGTTGTCACATGCATTCAAATGAAGAGTAATGACCTACCTGAGAATTTCCTTTCGAGTGAAAAAGGTACAGTCCTGGAGAGAGAACATAATACATGTGAGCAAGGAGGTTTGATGAAACATTTAAATCAGGAATGTCAAAATTAAATTGAGCATTCCTGGTGGTACTTATTTAGGTTACCACTCAACATACCATAATGATGTATGGATCATAATGGATGCATGTTAAAGGTGCGTGCTTGGTGTACTGGATCTCTGTTCTTGCTTACTGGACACACGCCCAGTCTTTAGCCAAGTTCACAGTTGCCTTCTAGGCGTTAAGACCAAAGAGAGTGTAAGTTTGGACTCTGACGTACGCCAGTTACTGGCAGCTTTATGTGAGCATGAATGGAATCGTTAATAATAATTTAGGTCAGCACAATCTAGACCGCAATAACAACTTGATTTGATCGGGGCAGCCAGCTGATCTCATAAAGGTGGAATAAAGCTCGTACAAGTTATTATACAGCGACTCAGATGAGCACTAACTCGCCAAGGAGGTTAATCATTGATCAGCCGGCCCAACCTAATACAAACACGCCAAAATCACACGCACAAACAGGTCTGTACAAAAGATTGCTTTTAACATTAAAACCTGTTTGCCGATGGTACTTAGCCTCTGATCCAGAAACAATGCCAGCAGGCCGAGGCGAAGTAACCTGCTGGTAAAAATAGGAAAGCTACCAGGTGCTAGCCGTTAGCCATACTTCCTCATAGCCTCCTGTCGGGAGGCAGGGCACCCAGTGCCTTACGGGGCGGTAGCGCCCGCTACTGCCTAGCCTCTGTAAACGCATAACAATCACTTGATGTTAATTAGCATTCACTTTATTGGTGAATCATCTTTTGCAGTTAAAGTCAAAGCAATGCAGAAGGCAAGTTGTTGATGGTGAGGTGGTTAAAGACACTGCACCTAAATTATTATCCTTATTTATTTTTTCAGCGTGTGCACATGTGGCAATGTATTACGTATAGAGGTGCACTGATCCGATCCTCAGATGGGTGATCGGGGGCCGATCAGACTTTTTCCCAAGGATCGGGACTCATGATTTTGTCCCAATCAGGATCGGTAAATGAGTTTGGGAGCATGCCAAATGACGGTATCGGGGGATCGGGACTCGCTATAAGGACTCGGTACCGGAGATCGGCAAACTCAAAGGATCAGGATCGGATCGTGAGCAAAAAAACGTGAAACAAGGAGAAGCTTGTCTCCCAAGAGTCGAGTTTCAAGACAGGCTATCAGTCGGTGGATCTTCAACATGTATTATTCACAGCAGGCTCTGAGTGGGCAGGGTGTTGGTTTAGGAAGTAACCCAGTAACCTGCTCTGAATTCAGATTATGTCTTGTGTGGAGCTGAAACGATTAATTGCATGGCTGAAGCGATCAAATATTTTAGTAACGATTTTTATTTATTCCTTTTATCCCGAAGATCCGGGTATCGTCTGCTGGTGGGACGCTGTATGTCTTTCTGTCAGGTTTCCATGTCTGTCGTGTAATGAGCAACATGCTTGTCTGTTGTCACGGCAAACCAATTCTTATGGTGCTTGGTCAGGAAACAAAAGAATACTAAATCAGGGGTGGCCAACCAGTTGGAGACCAAGAGCCACATATCTGACTATGGCTGTGTCCGAAATCGCCCCCTAACCCCCATATAGTGCACTATATGGCGCCAACTCTAGTGTCCGAAATCTCGGCCGTTGCTGTTGAGTGTACTATAAGTGAGTGCACTATATGGGGGGTAGGGAGTAGGGGATAGGGAGCGATTTCGGACACAGCCTCTGTTACAGTGGAGAGCCACATCACCACATAGGCACACAAGCAATACCCATTCTTCTGGCACACATGCACACACACACACACAGACCAGTTTCACTCTAACTTAGGTGGGGGTCACAATCGCAAGAGGAGGTCACCCAGATTTTAGGTAGGACATGATGCATAGCCATGCTATGCATGGTAGACACACAAATATGCACGTAATGCAGTCATGTGCGCAGCAAACTGGGAAAGACACCTTTTGTGCGTGGAACAAGCTCGTGCGTGGAACAAGCTCCAGAATTTTTTAAACTCGGAAGCTGTGCCTTCTAGAGGTGCTTTTAAAAGTCTTTTAAAGGGTGTTTCACTGTTCACTGTTTTTAATCCCACTTCTACTGTACATGTAGCCAGAGATGGGCAGTAACGCATTACATTTACTCAGTTACAATTTTTTGGTGTACTTTTTTTTTACTTTTGGAGTACATTTTTCACGAGTTACTTTCTACTTTAAGTAAATTTGAAGTGAAAAAAACTACTTTTTACTGTGATGTCAGTAAAAAGTACTCGGTACATTAACTCTGCCTTTAGCGACACCCGTTGGCAACTGTTGGCACATATGTTGATGTCATAACAACATATCATCTCTCGGCCGCTTTCTCGCTCGCTCTCTCTCTCTTGGTGTCTCTCGCTCTCTCTCTCTCCCACCTGTCTCTCCTTCGGGCTCTCTCTCTCGGGCGATCATTTTTTTTTCATTCATTTTTTGAATTCATTTTTTTAAACAAAGTTTCTCAGTACTTTCGCTACTTAAGTAACTTTTTTGTGGAATACTTTTTTACTTTTACTTGAGTAACTATTTGGTTGACTACTTTTTACTTCTGCTTGAGTAATATTTTGCTGAGGTAACAATACTTTTACTTGAGTAATTTTTATGGCTACTCTGCCCATATCTGCATGTAGCAGAAAACAGTGTTGTGATCCTCTACATCTCTCAAATTGTAAGAGATGCAGAGTATAGTAATGTCTGTAGTCGGTCATGCCTGTGTGCATGTGCATGCACTCCTTTGTTGGTTTTGTCTTTTATGTTGCCAGACCTGGTTAAATAAAGATTAAATAAATACAAATAAAATGCTTGAAAGCCTGATGCTTCTGCAAAATGATTTGCCCCATGCAGAGATGGAAGTAGCAAAGTACAATTACTTAAGTACAGTACATAAGTAGAATTTTCAAGTAACTGTACTTTTATAAGTACCCTTTTCTGTCATTACTTTTCACTTGTACTCAGTAGATTTTTAACAAAAATATCAGTACTCCTTACTTTTCACAAAAGAGGCGTGTTACTTTTTTTGCAACAATGCGTTATGACAATATGTATAATGTGAATTAGTCATTAGGGGGCGCTAATGCACTAAGAATACAGTTAATATGTTGTCTTCATTTAGTCTCTGGGAGTGCGGCTAACCTTAAGTGAAGTAAATTAGGCTAGGTTTTTAGTAATTTATTCATCAACAAATAACATTGGAAAAGTGTGCCTTTGATTTATAAATGTATTTTTAGTACTTTGTACTTTATACGTTCAAAAATACTTTTTGAGTACATTTCTCAGCCTGCACTTTTACTTAACTCAAGTAGATATTTGGATCAGGACTTTGTACTCTTACTCTTACTGAAGTTGACATCTGGGTACGTTTGTCATCGCTGGCCCCACTTTACATATAAAGTGCAATAATGATGCAAAATAACACGTGACCTTCCCCGATGCAGATTGGGTTTATCAAGATTTGCAAGTTCAAGTTCATTTATTACTGGGACACAGTAATAAATGAACTTGAACTTGCAAATCTTGATAAATCCGCTTGATGTATCGAAAGTAAAAGTACTGCATTTTGAATGGTAGGTATACACACATTGAGCAGCTTCACAGTAAATGTGGCTCTTCATCTTGTTAGTGAATACAAACAAGAAAAAACAAAACAAAAACACTTTAAATGGAAGGGGCGTTGTTGTAAAAACACAAACGAAACATGGCTGTTTCCCGTTCGTTCAAATAATAAAGTGCAATTAAGAAATATCTATTTGTAGCAACTAGCAACTCACCTCCTCATGAACAAAACAAAAAACACAACTACGAAACCACAATATATTGCAATGGTGGAAATGTTTAATTTGGAGCAAAACCGTACTATTATTATTATTATTATTATTATTATATTATTATTATATTACCTGATAGGCATCAAGTTGTTCGTCGGTGAAAATGGTCTGCTTATTTCCCATGTTGAACGAGCAGAGAGATCTTCAGTCGCAGGGAGGACTCTGTCTATTAAGATCTCATTCTGTCTCTAATACTAAACAATACCCCTCACTACCATTAACCACCGCCACTGCTACCAATAAACGAGAGTTTTACTTCGTGAGCCCGTCTTTTATTTAACGCACTCACTCCTCAGCTCCAGAACTGGACGCAGTTTTGGAGTAGCGCCCTGAGCTCTAGAATTGGACTTAGGTTTTGGGATAGCGCCGTCCTAATCTCCACAAATGGACGCCGTTCCAGTCTTAGTTCCAGAAGTCGTCGCGGTTTTCGAGCAGCGCCTTCCTCAGCACTAGACGAGGGTGCTAAATTGTGAGACTCGCGGTATTGCTCTGACGCGCTCACAGTGCGTTTGTACGCGTGCGCCCCGCCTCCTACTGGTGCGTTCTCGGCACTGATATTGCATTTGGTCTGGGTTAGATTATGTAAGTGAAATATGAAATAACGTTTTTATAATAATAATAATAATCCAAAAGCAATCCCTTATTAGATTCCATTTTGCATTTTGGTTACTCGCAATCACACAGAAAGTAATTGAAGCAT
>OMKY01244462.1:0-13121 GCA_900302395.1 Bregmaceros cantori | reverse complement strand
TGTGTTAACACGAGGGGTCTGCGGGCAGCGCACGCGGCGGCGAATGCAAAAACCTTTACATCCCCTACGCTCTGTGTTTGGGGGATATAATTAAGTGTCAGCGATGTTCATTTGTTGGGATCTAAGTAGAGATGGCAAGTAACAAAGTAGAAATACTTAAGTACTGTACTTAAAGTATCTGTACTTTTAGAAGTACTTTTATTCTCTGATGACTTTTTACTTTTTATTTTTAACAAAAATAACAGTACTTCTACTCCTTACTTTTCCCAGAACAGGCTTGTTACTTTTTTGCGCTTTTATTAAGAGTTGGGCCTATGAGCAGGATTTGAGAATGTTTCAGATGTTAATTTCAATGTTTGGCAGTGGGATTTATGAACCTTAAGTGAAGTAAGTTAAGCTAGATTTTTAACAATTTATTCCAACATTCAAACATTGTAAAACTAGCATTGAAAAAGTGTATTTTATATACAAATGTATTTGTTTACTTTGTAAATACAATACATTTCAAAAATACATTTGAGTATAATTTAGAGCCTGTACTTTTTGCTTTCAAAAATACTTTTTGAGTATGTTTCTGAGGCTTTTGTACTTTTTACTCTACTCGAGTAGACATTTGGATCAGTACGTTGTAGTCGTACTCGAGTTGTTCATTCACAAATGATTTTACTCTTACTCAAGTAAGACCTTTGGGGACTTTTGCCATCTCTGATTTGTAAGTTGTCAAATCCTGCGTTCCAAATGTATTTTACTCTTACTCAAGTAAGACTTTTGGGGACTTTTGCTGTTGGTTGTAAGTTGTCAAATCCTGCGTTCTGCCTGACAGCGTAGGAGTGTGTAACTAAGTTAGTTGTTGAAGACCACTAGACGTGTACGGCTTGGGGGATGGGGTGAGCCGCTCTTGTTTTGTCTGGGTGTCGGTCATTGGGAAGAGGATCACTGTGGAGGAGGGGAGAGAAGTTTGAGAGATGAAATAGAGAGAGTCTGGGTGATAAGGAGGGAACAGAATTCATGATAGTGAAAGAGGAAGAGTGAAGGGAGGAAAGAAGAGAGAGAGGGAGACAGACACAGAGAGAATAAATACCGGGGGATGGGTAGACAGAGAGATAGTTAGAGGTATGAGAGAGAGAGAGAGAGAGAGAGAGAGAGAGAGGTATGAGAGAGAGAGAGAGAGAGTAAATACTGGGGGATCGGAAGAGAGAGACAGATGAGGAGTTAGAGGTATGAGAGAGAGAGAGAGAGAGAGAGTAAATACTGGGGGATCGGTAGAGAGAGACAGATGAAGAGTTAGAGGTATGAGAGAGAGAGAGAGACAGAGAGACATATAAAGGTATGAGAAGGAGAGAACGAGGAGAGAATATAATAATGGGGAGGGGTAACGAGTGTGTGAGAGACACGAAGAGACAGACATAGAAGCATGAGAAAGAGAGAGATCAAATGGTAGTGACGGAGGAGAGAGAGAGGTGTGGTAGAGTGACAGAGGAGAGGAGAGAGAGAGGTGTGGTAGGTAACTGATAAAGTTGTCATTAAGCCGTTTAAAGAATGCATGGGGGAGGATATTTGATCATTCTCTCTCTCTCTTCCTCTCTCTCTCTCCCCATCACGCTCAGTGCCTCATCTTTTAGGGGGTTGAAGCATTTTTGGGTTGATCAGAATCTATTTGTTTTTCAATGTGAACGTCTAATAAAGTGACACAGTGGTCCATTCTCAGGTGACATTTGTGGCCAACTACACAGTAAATGTTGCAGTGTTAAATCAACACTTAAAGAGTTATATTTAACACTGTGTCTGAGTGTATTTGGTCCTTATCAGATGTGGTGTTAAAATAATTATTTCCATTGTGTTAAACGTCGACCTGAGACGGTGGGTATCCGTACGCTCCGGGGAGGGTAGCACCGCTGCCACGCCCGTAAAGGGGCGGGCGTCTGCATCTCAGCGGACGAAGGCCGCGAGGGCCTGCGACACGCCAAGTTGGCCTCATCGCCGCTGCGACCCAAACCCCTGGTGTCCGCGCCATAGCTCGGTCCGTGTCAAGGGTCGGGTGCCGCATGAGTCACGACGCAATGAAAATGGCGGCCTCTAAACTTTGAAGGGCTTTGTAGAGTCTAATTGACACAGCACCTTAACCTTAGTAACTCTGCAAATTAACACCAACACTAGTGAATATTAAACTCTCTCTGTTGTTGTAATAACTCTAAAAGAGTCAATGAACTTTGACCCTGCATATTTAAAACTGCTAAATATACTGTGTAACGTATCCATAATCTGGGTTGAAGAAACATGGCAAGTCTGGTTTAGCTGTCGTATGACTCTTAAATACTGGGTCTGCTCGGGGGGAAGCAACAGCACGTTGTCTCTGTCATTTTGATTCTATGTGTTTGGCTGTAAAGTGGCATTAGCCCCCAATGGGGAATCTTTTGGAGCCTTTTTTATGTGAATGTAACGGCCAGTGGACAACATTGCAACCAGGGCTGTGAACCGGTTCAAGGAACGAAAACGAAAACCAAAAACAGAATTTTACGTCATTTTACAAGGAGCAGAGACGGAAACGGAAAAACATATTTCTTCAACTGTTCCTGAACAGAAACGGAACGGGTCGTCAAGCCCCATGCATCTGGGGCTCCATCTTGTGGACAGACGAGGAAGTGAATCTAATCGGTTCAGGACCGATATTTTGGTTAATTTTCGTTTCAAACCCTGCCTGCAACTGAAACTGCCGGCAACTCAACTCAACAGGTTTTCATATAGCGTCAAAATCACAGCCGAAGCTGCCTCAAGGCGCTTCACAAAAGTAATTTTGTTTTTAGATTTAGATTTAAGGACTTTAGCAGCAATTTACCTACCTACCTTTCAACCTTGATTGCCCAGTTAAGGACAGTCATTTGGGATTGGTTACTGGGGACTGGAAAGAAGAGAGAAGAGAGAAGAAAGAAGAAAGAGGAGATTGAAACTTTCAATCAGCTTCGATCTCTGCTTAGTTGAACAAAAAAAAATACCTACAGTTTTTGATTAGTTGTGATTAGTTTGATTAGTGTTAATTAGTTTTGATTGGTTAACAGAACTCCTTTAACAGAGGACTGGAGGAAAAAGAAGATTGAGATTTTCAATCAGTCTCAATCTTGGCTAGGAACAGGTCCCTACAGATAATAGACATACATTTAAGTAATAAGGTCAGATCAACCGCAGTTGCAGGCAGTTGCATTGGTGTGCAGTGGTCGTAAGAAATGTGTATTTTAAGGAACAGCAGGCGAGCCTGTTATTGCTTTTCCTGAAGACGAGCTGTCCCGTGGTTGCAGGTTTTGCATCTTTATCTAATTTGAGTTGTGTTGTGCACGAAGCGAATGGGAATGACCTCCGCCGTGGGACGGCCGTAATTCACTGCACTCTCCGAGTGTGCTCAGGGTGAGTCGGGAGAGGGCACGGCGCATCTGGCCCGGGTGCGATGCGGAGGATGTGTAGTTCTCTCAGCACTGCTATGAATGTTTTGCAGCTGTTATTATTGTGGATGTCTGAGTGAAATATAACAGGCACACCAACATTGTTATTTGGGGCCGCGGACCATGGGGTTTATTAAAGTTATTAAAGGCATACTATGTAGGGATCTTTTTTTTTTTGCTGCCGATCCGATCCCCAGCCTTTGATTTTAAGGATCGGCCGATCCCGATCTCCGGCGGCGAGTCACGATACCGAGTCCCGATCCCCGATATAGAGTCCTGATCCTGCAAAAATTGGTAGTACCCAAACAATTTGGCACAATTGTCAATTTCAATAATAGTCAAAGTAAATAAACAGTCATTTGGCTCCCCAACTCATTTACCGATCCTGATCGGGACAAAATCACGAGTCCCGATCCTTGGAAAAAAGCCTGATCGGCCCCCGGTCACCGATCTGAGGATACTATGTAGAAAAACAACAAGTATATATTTTTCATTTCAATAGGGCTGTTGCATGTGGCGAGCCATATTTCATCGTATCACATACGGTGAAGTATACGTACGGTTAAATGGTATCATTTCCACTTCATGTCCATTATATAGACGGGTTTACGCGCGAAACAATGGGCGGAGTCATTTGGTCCCGCCATTCTATTGGTCACTTCCAGTGCCTTATTGTTGCCTATGTCAACTCTGGTACTGGACCGATGTCCGAGCACACAAAACGCATACCAACAACGACGTAGTTATGCTGCCATCTGCTGGCGATTGATAGCATATTAACATGGATAAATCAATAAATTCTCACAAAGTGAGAATGTTGTGTAAATATCGCTCACTGTCTGACCGCGATGGCACCCACAAAATGGCCGCCGCTGCCAAGCCGTGAGGTCACTGTGCAACAGCCCTATTACATAAGTGTATACGCTAAACATGGAGCGTCGGGGATGTAATGATTTTGCGTGTGCCGCCACGTCCGCAGTGGCAGATCCCTCTCTCGGGTCAACGCGATAAATTTTGAAAGGATGGATTTGTTCTCAGTATACAGGTCGTTTCGTCACAATGTTGTTTCGTTGCAGTAACATTGCGCGTTAACCCTAAGCCTCACCCATACCCTAAATCTAACCCCTACCCTAAACACTAGCCCTACTGATATTTTCTGACTTTTGTGATGAAACAACCTGCTCCCTTTGTGCCAGATTCTGTGTGTTAGTGTTCTAGGGTAGCTTCATGTCCTGATTCGGATTTGTAGGCCTTACAAGAAGGCTGAATTTAAAAAATAATAATTTCAACTAGAAGTACTCGAAGAGAAAGTTGCAAACCTGCGCCAAAATTGAAGTTTATAAACTCATAACAGTTGACAAACTATTATGTTTCATATAGGCTACAGAAATGCACCAAAATGTAATCACTTCCTCCCTTTGTCATTTCCACCAACTTTACAAAATTTCATCCAGATCCGTGCATAACTTTTCCAGTTATCCTGGGGACAGACAAACCAACCAACTCAACCGAAAACATAACAAGCTTGGCGCGGGTACTGCATAGGCCTAGTTAAAAAGTTGGTGCCCGGGGATACGGTTTCAACCATCTCTGAGCAGGAAAGGTGGTTCCAGAATATTGAACCTCCAGTGTTAATGAAAAACTGACAGTATTGTAGATAATATTTTAACAAGATAATATTTCATCTACAGAAATTAAGGTCATTTCTGGCAGGCCATGATAGTTAAGAAGCATGCTGCCCTCCTCTTCATTCATTCCTAATTGATCCAGGTGTATCCCCTCAGCTGATTAACTCTCTCCCCTAGCGATGTACTGCTTTGTTTTGCTACCCACCACCTTCCCCTGCTCCACCACCAAGATGGAAAAAGTGTTGTGTATGTTGTGACATGTTCTCTTGTCAGGTTGCTTGGCTCTGTTCATGGGGGGTTATCTATCCCACCCTGCATTCTGGGGTGAGAATCCCCTAAACTACTGCTGCCTTCTCACGCTGCGTGCTAGGGTGAATATTCTCTACACTGCTGCTGCCCCCTAATTAGTGCTTTTCCATGTAATTCACCACATCGCTGTCCGGTCAATTTAATTTCTAACTTAAATTTTCTCTATGGGGAATAATTATATCCCCGACGCACGGAGCGCAGGGGATGTCATTGTTTAGCATGCACCGTGTCCACAGCAGAGCATTCTAATTGTATCGCTGGCCCGCTCGCGGCCCGTGAGGACGAGGTATGCGTGTCTGTGTGTGTGCCGTGTCGAGATGCGTGTCTGTCTGTGCCCCGTCAGGTGTGAGTGTGCGTCTGTGCGTAGTAGGCATCTCCAACACGTCGTTAACTTCTCTCCAGCCAGTGTTTATGTGTTGCTCGTTGTGTGGTGAGAAGGACCATGTGTTGTCCACAGCTGCACAATAGACAAGTTCAACAAGCGATGAAGAAAAAGAGTTTCCCCGCAGCAGCGTAGGCAGAAATTGGAAAACGGGTGGGCCCGGAAGAGAAATCAGCGTGAGATATATTGTCAGTAACGTGTCGCTTTACGTGGGTGTTAGTGCCATTTCATGTAACAAGTACCGTATTTTCCGCACTATGAGGTAACCTAAAAGGCATTCATTTTCATAACGAGGTGCGCCTTATAATCCAGTGGGTTTTGATTACTGACCTAAAAGTCATTTATGTGGTGCGCGTTAAACACAAATACACATACACTCTTGTTCACTGTTTTGCAATTCAATAGTGTGTTACTGTTCATCTGCAATTTCTTGTCATTATTATTATTACTTGCGCCGGGGCTGCGCCGCGAAGTAGGTTATGTTTTCGGTCGCGTTGGTTTGTCCGCCCCCAGGATAACTGAAAAGGTTGTGCACGGATCTGGATGAAATATTGTAGAACTGTTGGAAATGACAAACGGAAAAAATTATTTTGGTGCATTTCTGTAGCCTATAAGTATTGCAATTGCAATTGCGCTACTCTACGAGTACTTGCATTGATAATGGGTTGCCACACATACTACTAGCACTAAAAATACTATTTTTTTGTACCACTACGGAGTGGGTTTGCAATCTCTGAGTGCTTCTAGTTATTATTATCACTATTGTTAAAGTTATCTTTTCACTATTTCCCATTTCATTGACAGGGTACGTTGTGAAAGCGGGACGAGAGAGAGATCAGGGGAAGACAACGCAGAAAGGTCGGCGAGGGGAGGAGAACTTGCGACGCTGCACCATACGCGTGTTTTACCGACTGCACTACAGACGCTTGCTCAGTGGCGCCTCTCCTCATTATTTTTTGTAATTTGGAAGAGTGAGATAACACAGTGTGTGAGATTGTAAGAATTCATTGTGATTCTTAGACGGGGTGGGTCTGGCTCAAAAGTGGGTGGTCCCTGGCTACGCCCCTGCCCTCCGATGTCGGTCACTGTGCAGTGTTTTTATGGACATGTCTATTCAGTGGGAGCACCCGCCCACCGCATTAGTAAAAAGGACGGTGATAACTTGCGGTGTGCTATTCCACACCCAAATGTTCTCGTGTGGATCATTCGCGGAAGCCGTTCCATTGAAATCATCGGCCTCGGACTTACGAGTGGATGCAGCCGTCTCATTGGTCCAGGAGACAATAAGACTGTGAGTCATTTGGAGGTGTCTTTTGTCGGTGTTCCATAATATTCATTAGTGTTGCACCGGTACCATTTTTTGGTGCCGATACCGATACCTGGCTCCGCAGTATCGGCCGATATCGATACCAACCGATACCACTGTATACCACCAGCTTTAGACAAGATTCGGGCAGTTTCTGCCGTACATCCGATACTGGTATCGGCACTAATATGTATGCAGAGCAATCAGCGAAGCGGAGAGGATGATGGGTAATTGGTCACAGAGAAAGCTGTGGCACATTTTAAAACGTTTTTTTTAACCGCGCAAGCAGCATTTTCTCATTTTTATTGGCAGTGTTGGTGTGAAAGGGGGATGAGAGAGCAGGGGCTGGTGGACGAGCCCATGATGCATGGGGCTTGATAACTGACAGTGAAAGTTGGATGGATGCACAACCGGAAATAGTCTCCCAGACATAGGATATGTTCAAATATATAGAGAACAGAAAGAATATGTTTTTAACCGGTTTTGTGGATTTCATAATGTTTCGTTTCTGTTCCGGAAAAGTTGAAGAAATCAGTTTGTTTCCACTCCTCGTTAAAATCTGCGAAATTCTGTTTGTTTTCGGTTTTAGCGTTTTCGTTCCCTGAACCGGTTCAGAGCCCTGGTCCTACCATTAAATACTAATCAGCATTCGTTTGTGTCTTTTTTTCTGTATTTCCAATTCAGACATTTCTTCTTATCTTTTGGCTTGTGTATGTTCTTTGGTCCTTGGTAGGCCGTTGGTAGTTAGTGTTAGTTGTTCCGCACCATAGGAGACCAGACCTTCTGCTCTGTTGCTCCCAAACTATGGAATGCATGCCGGCCCACCTGAGAGCTTCGCAGTTGGTTGACTGTTGCCTTTTAATGTGTCTTCAGTAGAGATGGCAAAAGTACCAGAATTTCTTACTTGGGTAAAAGTAAAATACATTTGTAAAGAAACCAACATGAGTAAGACTACAAAGTACTGATCTAACTATCTACAAGTAAAGTAAAAAGTATAGGCTGAGAAATTTACTCAAAAATTAGTTTTGAAAGTAAAAAGTAAATGCTATAAAATGTACTCAAGTGTTTTTGTAAAATGTAAAGTACAACATAAAAAACCCTAAATTTGCCTTAACACTTTACAGGCAATATATATGTATATTTTGAGGGTCACACCCAGAGACTAAATGGAAACAACGTATTAACTGCTACTGTACTCAGTGCATTACCGAGTACCGCCCCCTACTGACTCATTCACGCTATAGATGTAGTCCTACCATGTTGTTACAGAAAAAAAAAGAAAAGTAACAACTCCGTTTTGGGAAAATTTGGAGTAGAAGTACTGATTTTTTTGTTTAAAATCTACTTAGTAGAAGTAAAAAGTACTCAGAGAAAAAAGTAACTCTAAAAGTACAGATACTCAAAAATTCTACTAGAATATAGTACTTAAGTATTTGTACTTTGTTACTTGCCATCTCTGATTATTACTATCATCATTATTAATTGTCCCCGCCCCCATTGTATTTCCAGATAGTTTGCTCAACAAGACAATGGCTTCAGCCTGGATCCTTTATTGTCACTTTGTTTTAACACACTAACACAGATAGAGCTGGCTGTGTGGGGCCGGGCAGCGTCCCGAGTTCTCCTCCCCTCGCCGACATTTCTGGTCTCCCCCCAGTCTCTCTCGTCCCAGTTTTGCACTAACCCTGTCCATAAAAATGGGAAAATGGCGCTTATCCTGGGGGAAAAAAATGAATAAAACTAAAAAAAAAGAAATACAAAAAGTAACACAAATAACACAAAATGATATGCATTTGATGTTATAATGGCAGGGTTTATGCCATTATTTCAAACACAATAATAATAACTATTGTAACGAAAGGCTGTCCCCTCGTGGAGGAACTGGGAATAGAGGAACTTACATCGGCAATAGCTGAACTCAGCCATTGCCGAGGCTCGTTCGGACTCTATTTAAGGGCCGGCCGGTGCAGGCTGAGACACCATCGGTGTCAGACCAGCATGCACCGCGCTGGTGCATCTCATTACACTATAAACAAACGATTTATATTAAATAGTGATTATTGTATACGCCGCACAATGCTTCGGTTATTCCTAAATATTGTCACTGTCCCAATTTATACGGGCGTTGCAGCGATACGAGTGCGCTGTGACGTCACGCAACCACTGTGACGTCACGCAGGCAGCCAGCAGCAGCGGACCGCTCCGTTCGCCAGACGCAGCTTCATCTCGGACACACACACTATCCAACCCCGGTAAGCGCACTTTTTACCCGGTACTTTCCATGTAAAGGCCCCCACGTCACCAAAAACGTATAAAGACGACGATCGTTTGTTAAATAACCATACAACTAGGCAATCAATTACATTTTCAACGGTCCTGGAATACATCAGCGATCTGCTACAGACGCGCATCTTAAAGATTTCGGGGTTTTTTGCGCAACAAGTGTAAGAATAAAAAAAAAAAAAAGCTGCGCTCGATGCCGTCAATACGGTGTTTTTGATCGACTTGTAACGTACATATTTGGTAACTTTGTAGAGATCTTCGAAAACGCTCTATACATCGGTCTGCATAGGCAACCGAATGAAAATCTACAAAGTCGGGACGCGGGCATGAATAGTTCAGTTATATTTATTTTCAGAACGTGTATTAATTGGGTTAGGGTAAAAGGGGGACCCGTTTTAGCCCCCCTTTTACGCCTTTGACCCTAACCCATTTTCTTACTTGACTTACTTCGTATTTGTCACATAAAATTAAACTTATTTTTGTCAAAATATCGCACAATATTAGAAAAAAACCTAAAAACTTACCCTTTTAGCAAAGCTTGTACGCTGTAGCCTGTGTGTGTGTTTTAACGTCTGTTTATAATTTTATTTGTAGCACTTTGTTCTTTTGAATGTAAAGTGCGTTGTGTATTTTGTTTTATTGTATTGCATGCTATTATACTATGTATTCTTACATTTATTATCATTATCGTTGTTGTTATTGTATACAATCTACGTTGAAACGCTGTTTAATTACTCACGTATACTTACTTGCCTTTCAGCATTTGACCACCTACAGTGGCGGACAGGTTACAGGGCACACCGGCCATTTTCCCGGTGGGCCGACGATGTTGCATTTTATTTTTATTTATAGTGGTTAAAATCACCGGCAGGAGCCCACTATTTCACCAGCCGGCCTTAACACAGTAAACGGTAGGCGCTATTTGGGCCCCCCCTTGTGGTCGCTTGGGCCCACTGCACCCTGGAGGAGGGCACAAGTCTTTACACTAAAACCTAACAAGTGATTATTTAATACGTTTTAAAAATATTTAGTTTATTTCAGAGCCTCACAGCCTGTATTTAAGTAGGTCATTGAATCCAATAAACCATTGAACGTTAAGTCACCACACATTGTTATTTGAGTAAAAGTGTGCACCTTTTCCCCTTGGCCAGAGCGTTTGTGCGTTTATAAGACATACGTTATGTCAATTTCATGTCAGATGTGCTCCGCTAAGTAACGGGGGCCGGTTCAAGTCAAAAATACCCGATTTCTCCTCCCTGTCCACGTAGCATTAATAATTACATTTTGTAGTCCAATGCCACTATTTTTTGTAACAACCTGAACAAAACGCTGCATGGTTTTCCTCCCGGGGTACATCACTGTAAATGCACATTTTTCCTAATTGTTTGGTGTACAGCAGTAAAAGCCGCTGGCGGACCGCTCCATCAGGATATCATGATGCTGACCTCGTGGCGCCCCCTGCTGGCCACCTGGCTGCTACTGCCGGCGCTAGTGGCGACGATGCGCGGTGGAGTGACGCACTACAACAACGGCTTTTACTATCACGACATCAACAACGGCGACGGTAACTCGGAAAGTAGGTGTAGGTGCCCATTTTATACACACACACACACACACACACACACAGATGGCAACATATTATTTAAAAAATACTCAAGTAAGACTACAAAGTACAAACATTACATTTGAATATAAAAATCACACTTTTCAATATTAGTTTATCAACGTTATTGTTTGAATAAATGACTATCAACCTAGCCTAATTTACTTCACTAAAAGTTCATAAATCACACTGTCAAACATTGAGATTACGATCTGAAACATTTGCAAATCATGCTCACCTAACCTTTCAAAGTTGGGTGAAAAAAAAAAAAGTACTTTTCCCTGTTTTAGCAAAAGTAAGGAGTAGAAGTATCGATATTTGTTAAAAATGTATAGAGTACAAGTAAAGTCAAGTAAGTCAGTACAGATACTTGAGATATATATATATATACATATACAGTCATACAGTGAAATTTCAGTGAAATTCTTCCTCCACATTTCACCAATCCGTCATGAGCGGTGGGCCGCCACGATGCAGAGCCTGGGGGCCAACTCCAGATTCTGACCCAGAGCCTTAATTGACTAGGGGCACTGACTGGAGCAGGTTAACTCATGTGTGGGCATTTTCACAATTTCCTTGAATATGCTAAATTAATTAACCCTTACATGCTAATACAACTCATTGTAGGGTTGGGGTTTCATTTAATTTGAGCGGCACTGACTGTGATCATGTTACTGCAAAATGTATGGGTGCGTAGGATGCGTTTTTCACTGAACTTTGACATCACTATGTTTTTTGTTTTTTTTGAAGATTCCCTACATTGTAGAGATTGTTTCTGCATCTCTTGCATGATGTCCTCGTAGCACCTAAGGGTTAAGTGAACCAGCCTGCCATGTTGTGATTGAAGATAAAAGATAAAATATTCACTTTATGTGAAATATAACATGGCGAACAGATCACAATTTATACTTTTTTCTTCAACAAAACCTAGACACCCTTGTCCATGTGTGATAAAAGGTTTGAGTAACTATTGTAGGGCTGCAACTAAAGATTATTTTGATCATCGATTAATCATCCATTTTTACTGATCAGTTACATTTTCCTTTGAAATTGGAACGATTATTTCTCTATGCATTTCTTGCGGCCCATTCTCACCGTTTTCAGTTTTACCCAGAATTAGCTGGAAAATAGATGAAGGGGGCAAGAAATTAGGTAACTGACGGGCAGCGAACCCATGGATCTCTCCGCAATCATGGCAAGTTGGCACCAACTGCGGCATGCAAACTTGGAAAGTTATTATCCTGAAACGTAGTTGATATTGCAAACGTTAAACAGATATTCAACACATTTTAGCTTAGGACGGACAAACAAGGAAATGATTAATCGCTGTCGATTATCAAATTAATTGAGGATTAATTCAATAATCGATGCATCGATTAATCAGTTGCAGCTCTAGACTATTCAAATCAAACTTTATATATATAACGCCCTGCCTCATGCCGACTTGGCCCACCACGCTGACAGCACTAGAAAGATAATTGTGATGAGCTGTCAAGATAACTCCTTGAAACTGTTTCCTAAACCTGGGAGAGAAATTTCCCCGAATTCTATTTGGACAACAAACAATCCAAAAGAGAAGTAATTTCTTTGTATGAGCCATTGTAACTTTTCTTCTGCAAACTGTGGCCAACATTATTGCAGAATGGAGCCTAGGAGTATTTTTTATTTTCCATTTTATTTACTTATTTTTTCGGCGCAATTGCCAGGTTCTAATTTTAATGACGTGTTCAGTGTGAAGGGGAACGAGAGAGCGGGGCCGAGCGTATGTGCAGTATATGACCGCGAGGGGAAGAGATCCTAGTGTTAGTGTGAAAGGGGACGAGTGGACCTGCAGTATATGACCGTGCGAGGAAGAGATCCTAGTGTTAGTGTGAAAGGGTGATGAGAGAGTGGGGACTAGTGGACCTGCAGTATATGACCGTGAGGGGAAGAGATCCTAGTGTTAGTGTGAAAGGGGGATGAGAGAGCGGGGACGAGTGGACCTGCAGTATATGACCGTGAGGGGAAGAGATCCTAGTGTTAGTGTGAAAGGGGGATGAGAGAGCGGGGACGAGTATATCTACAGTAGCGCTTTGAGTACCATGTGGTAGAAAAGCGCTATATAAATGGAAATCTTTCTTTCTTTCTTTCTTTGGAGCAGCGGTCTTAACCCGCTGCGTCACAGGGCCAGCCCCAA
>OMKY01244459.1:0-11382 GCA_900302395.1 Bregmaceros cantori | reverse complement strand
CAATTGATATTTTGACATTATATATTTTCTCAGAGATAATGTGTTATTTATTGTGTATAGTATCATGTTTAGATGTTCAGACTGACTTTCATCAAAACTTTGGAATCTGTATAAGGAACACTTTGATCAAATGTAATTTTACCAAAATTCAAAATACAATATTTTCCATTTTTTTAATGCAAATATTGTCCAATAATGTCAGTGGGGTATCATGGCGGATGAACAAATTCAGAAAAACCAATGTACACCGTGCTGTTACTGTCATGCGTTTTGTTTTTGTACACGTTTTATGCATTCCTACGTTTTAGATGAACTTTGACTCGAGCGATTTGATGAACTACAGCATCAAGAGAGGACCAAGAAACTTAACTTTCAGTTTTATTTTCAGTTAGCCCATGATTGATTGATAGATTGATTGATTGATTGATTGATTGATTGATTGATAGATAGATAAATAGTTTATCGTCCACACATGGAAATTGACCTTCGGTCTCACACAAAAATGTCAGAACAAGCAGGACATCACATCAGCAACAACATTTACACACAAATCCCCAAGGGCAAAAAAAATGAAATAAAAGAACAAGACAGCAGTGGTAGCTACAGTAAAAGAAGCCAATTTTCAGTTAATTTTCAGTTAGCTAATTTTCTTTTG
Organism: Bregmaceros cantori; assembly: GCA_900302395.1. NCBI lineage: Eukaryota > Metazoa > Chordata > Actinopteri > Gadiformes > Bregmacerotidae > Bregmaceros > Bregmaceros cantori. Next base: position 10,727 of record OMKY01244459.1, on the reverse strand, counting down.
AGTTTTTCTCATTTAGCTCATTTCCAATTAGCACATTTTCCTTTAACTCATTTTCAGTTAGCTCCTTTTCTGTTGGGTTATTCTCATTTAGCTCATTTTCAGGTAGCTCATTTCCAATTAGCTAATTTTCAGGTAACTCATTTTCTGTCAGGCTATTCTCACTTAGCTCATTTTCAGTTAGCTCATTTCCAATTAGCTAATTTTCAGGTAACTCATTTTCTGTCAGGCTATTCTCACTTAGCTCATTTTCAGTTAGCTCATTTCCAATTAGCTAATTTTCAGGTAACTCATTTTCTGTCGGGCTATTCTCACTTAGCTCATTTTCAGTTAGCTCATTTTCAATTAGCCCACTTTCAGTTAGCTCAATATGGTCTGGCTTTTTTCAGTTGACTGATGTTTAGTTAGCTCATTTTCAACTAGCAGTTTGCGGTGCTTGTTGTTGATTATTAGGATAGGCGTGTACATTTTTCTTCTCCAGCTGTAATTATTAATGAATAGTCTTAATATCACACCTTACCCTCTCCTCAATTCATTGAATACTTGTGCGTCTACTCTCATTTTTCAATATTTTTAAATAGAAAGTACTAATACATACTATTATTAATACCAGCTATCTACTAGTTTGGTTAAAATAAAACCGAATTGGTTAGACAAGCCTGCACTTATACACTATGACAGTAAAATGTGTATACCACAACCACCCTAAAAGTCTTTTAACTCTTTATTTTAACAGTAAAAGAATTTCACAGATATTTAAGAAGAGTAACTAACTAAAAGGAATAATCATGTTTTAGAGCGCTCAAAATATTTCAACGTCTTCAGCTGTAAGTCTGAGTAAGAATGGGTACTTTATTTGATCATTCATTCACTTTTAATTGTAATTTAATGTTCCAATAGGCCAATATACGGTTCTGTGTTTACCCGAAACTTGTCAAATTTGCATATTCTGTCAATATGCATTGCCGATACGCTCGATATAAGTTACGAATAGGTTTCGAGGTGCGTGCCACACATTTTAGAAAAACGCTTTGGATATGCTTGCTATACACAATCAACTGACATATTTCAACTTATGAGTAACTTACAAATAACGTGTGTAAACGACCGCATAATCGATGGCCGTCATACGTGGGACGTATGAACCATACGCCGGCATGCATTGAATAGTGTTGTGCTTTAGCGTACTCTAACTTACATGAAAAGGACCCGTTACGTATTTGACGTACGCTAATGTATTCGCTGGCTAAAATGTACATGTGAGGGCCTTTTCCCGACGTTGCCGTGCGACGCAAAGAAATCAAATCGTTGGCTGTGGAACTGCGCTGCGTCGTCCGTTGCACGCCGTGCCGCACACCCTGGAATCATCTCCTTTCATCTCCCTTTCTAACCCTCCTCCTCCCTTCTCTCCCTCTCTCTCTCGCTCCTCCATCCCACGCTACCACCAATCTGAGCTGACAGCGGGCGCTCCACACCTGTAAACTCAAGCGTGACCGCGCTTTCCAGAGCTCTTCCATTTTATTTACCCGGCTGTCAGCCCGGGCAGCGTACAGACCGTACTAACTCCATCGTTCAGTCTCTCGCTCCCCCCCCGAGCTCGCTTTCATGTGCGCACACACACATCACAATGGATGAGCACTGAGATCTTAATCCCAATGTTTTTTTTTTATCTTTTTTTTTTTCCTCTGTAAATAAAGAGATAGAAGGATCACACAGACACCATCTGTCTGTCTGTGTGTGTGTGTGTTTCTGTGAGAGAAAGTTGTGTTGCTGTGTGTGTGTTTTTGCATGTGTCGTTGTCTACCACCTTGGAAAACATTAGTTGCATGTAAATAAACTGTTGTGACCAAATCGACTTGTAGAGACTGTAGAAGAACTGTGCTGTGATTGCGTTTGTAATGTGCGTGAAATGTTGTCTCGTCGTGAATAAAAAGAAACCAAACGTGGCCCACGACGTGTTCATTGAGAAAGCAGAGGTGCTGCTATTGCAAGCCATTCGTCCGCAAATGGCACTTCTACGACCTGATCGGCAGTGGACCACACACACAGTGAACTGTGAAGATCAGAGATGTATACGAGTTCCGAACTCACGAGTCCGAGTCTTCAGGGGTCGAGTCCGAGTCGAGTCCGAGTCTTTAGGGTACGACGTTGAGTCTAAATTCATTTTTAAGATGTAGCTCTAAAAGCTTGGCATTGAATGCTGAGGTAGGGGAGCAGTTCACAAACTTCTTCTATTGTTTAACGGCGATCGACACACCCGAAAAAGAGGGAAAGACTCGTCAAATACTCGTCGATAGTCATTGACCTAGATTCCCGAGTCGAGTCCGAGTCTTTAGGGCGCGAGTCTGAGTTGAGTCTCGAGTCCCGTTTTTGGTGACTCGAGTGAGTCACGACTTTTGACCCGAGTCTGCATCTCTGGTGAAAATTCTTACACAAGTGTCCGAGGTCGTCTTGGCTTTGGTGACGCTGGTTCCTTGATGGGCGCAGTAAAGGCGAAGGTGAAAAGGTTGGGCTCAGAATGCAGGCGTTGTCTGTTTTCAGGGTGAAAACGTCAACATAACTTGCCCTCCCTGGTGGCACCAGTAAGGGAGTGCCGAGACGCTCCTTGAGAAGGGGTGGACGTCCAATCACCCAGGCCGATCCGTTCATAGAAGTGCGGTTTGCAGACGAATGGTTCACAACAGGTGCGTTCCTAAACTGTCTACATCAGTGGTTCTCAAACCTTTCATCCCAAGTACCACTTGAGAAACTATTCAGCAGCTCAAGTACCACCATGTCGACCGAAATGCATTTTAAATAAATGCGACTTTAATCGGCTCACAAACTGCAATCATCTTCTGAGCAGTGAGTCCCATGTTCATACTGCGCTGCACAAGCATCGGTAGAGTGGCTTAGTATGCTCAGTATCCTGGGTTCGTGTTCCGCCCCCGGCACCTCATCAAAATCGTTATTTTTATGATGTAATCGCGTGTACCACCAGTGTGTGCTCGGCGTTCCCCTGGTGGTAGACGTACCACAGTTTGCAAACCACTGGTCTACATGATATCACTGCGTTTCTATGCATTGGTTAACATTTTTTCCACTATGTCTGCTTGCACCGACATGCGTCATCCTTTTCCAATCCACTATAGTTTTCTTTAGGGTCAGTAGGTCGAGTCTTGACCATTCGTACATGTTCACCTGCTATTGTTTTGGTTGTTAGAGTTTGTTAGTTTTAGAGATCTGCTCTTTACAGATCATTTACAATATTGCTTTGATTTAACGTAAAAGATGAGAATTTGAAATATCTAGCACTGAACTGCGCTCCCAAAAATGTTAACTGTGAAAGCTGCTGAAGGCTTGACGTGGTTCAGACCATGTCTGACACTCTCGAGCAAAGAGCACCCTCTTGTTACTCCTTGTCTTCCTCCCTCTCCTCAAACAGGAACATCACTCCCTGACTATTTCTCAACCAGATGCATCACTTCCCCTTCCCGGCCACCTGTCCATTATGTCGGTCACCCAGTCTGTCCATCTCGACACCCTTGGCCCTGCCAAAACGCCATTTTCCAAAGAGCGTCCCAAATTAAACTACAGCTTTAAATTGGCTTTAGTTTAATTGGGCCGTTGCATGGGTCTGGCGGCGGCCAATCTATCGGCATGCTGGTTCCAAAATGGCCACAGCTGCCTAGCCAAAGGCGAGCTGTGACGTCACTGGTGCAACACCCCCATTCTTCTTTCTTCTTCTCTCTCATTCTGTTTCGCTCTTGGGTGCCAAGGATTCATTGGGTCCTTGTGCGTTTTTCTATTTCATTTGGCAATCGCATGGAGAGGCCGCATTTAGCTTCTATGGCCCTCGGCTATGGAATGGTCTTCCGGAGGCCCTCAGGGTCGCGGAGACTGTCGATGTTTTTAAGAAAAAGCTCAAGACACATCTCTTTGATCTAGCTTATAACTAGGATGTTACTGTCATCGGTACATCAGCCCACTGTATTTGATTGCGTGTGTGTCTGTGTGTGTGTGCGAGTGTATTTGATTTGGGAGGCTGTGGGTGACGTTGTTCTGTTCATTGTTCTGTCTCTGTAAAGCACTTTGTGTTGCTCTGCATGAAAAGTGCTATACAAATAAATAAAGTTTGAGTTTGGGTGACATTTTGGCCGTGAATATGAGACCACCTACAAATATTGGGGGACATGGCAGTGTCCGGGATTTACCCGTTGAAAAATACCCCATATAGGCCTGTGCCCCGTGTGAGTGTCCCTAACTTACAACCTACACATTCTCTCTCTGTCTCTCGCCTTCTCTGTCTGTCTCTCTCTCTTTCTCTTTGTCTCTCTCTCTTTCTCCTCCTCTCTTCGTCTTTCTCTTCCTCTCTTTGTCTGTCTCTCTCTATCTCCCTCTCTTTGTCTCTCTCGCTCTCTCTCTGTCTCTCGCCTTCTGTCTCTCTCTCTCTTTCTGCCTCTCTCTCTTTCTCCTCCTCTCTTCGTCTTTCTCTCCCCTCTATCTGTCTCTCTCTATCTCCCCCTCTTCCTCTCTTTGTCTCTCTCTCTCGCTCTCTCTCCTTCTCTCTCTGTCTCTTGCCTTCTCTGTCTGTCTCTCTTTCTGTCTCTCTCCTCTTCTCTTCGTCTTTCTCTCCCTCTCTCTCCTCTCTCTGTCTCTATCTTCCTCTGTTTGTCTCTCTCTCCTCTCTCTCTCTATCTCCCTCTCTTCCTCTCTTTGTCTCTCTCTCTCGCTCTCTCTCCTGCTCTCTCTGCCCCCCCCATCTGTCTGTCTCTCTCTCTTTCTGTCTCTCTTTCTCCTCCTCCTCTCTTCGTCTTTCTCTCCCTCTCTTCCTCTCTGTCTCTCTCTCCTTCTCTCTCTGTCTCTCTCTATCTCCCTCTCTTCCTCTCGTTCTCTCTCTCTCTCTCTCCTCCTCTCCCTGTCTCTCCCCCCACACCTCCTAATGATCTCTGTCTCCCTCCACTCATCTCCTCTGACTCCCATATTTCTCCCTCCTCCGATCATCCGGCCGCCTGTCTCATTAAAGACGTCTCTCCCTCGTCCACTCTTTCCTCATTCTCTCACGCCGGACGCGTTATTACCAGCGAGCCGCTCCCTATCTCCTCCTCTGCCCCCTCCCTCCCCCATCCCACTATCTCCCCCTTCCCTTCCAATATATATTTCTCTGTTGGTAAACATTACGTATTGATCATATCGATTGTGATGTGTAATCTGGAGACAGACCCGCGTGCCTCCTGGCGACTTCCACGGGTTCCCTTCGCCACCGCACCCACCGGATTCCCACACGGTCACTCTCTCTCTCTCTCTCCCAAGGTCTTTTTTCTCTCTCCATCCTTCCTCGCCACCACTGGACAACAGAAGGAATTTAACCCTAGAATCTTGCTAGAGAACGAGGAAAGTGTGATGTTATGTGGGGGGAAATGTTAGCTGTTAATGGTTAAATAATTTGTTCTGATTCGGGCCTTGTGTGATTAAATACTGCTTGTGTGATTAAATACTGATTAAATAACCTACAGTTGACTAAATAGCCTACCCTAGTCCTCACTCGAAATGACAGCAGCAGTGTTTGAATAACCTTCTTTTTTTTTTGCCTGCGCCGGGGCTGTGCCGCGAAGCAGGTTATGTTTTTGGTTGCGTTTGTCCCCAGGATAACTGAAAAAAAGTTCTGCACGGATCTGGATGCAATTTTGCAGAGTTGTTGAAAATGTCAAAGGGAAGGAGTGATTACATTTTGGTGCATTTCTGTAGCCTATAAGTAACAGTCATACTTAATCACCAACTCACCTATAGATCGCTGTGCGCTCATGTGACCAGACTTCCGGGCCGCTGGGAAATGTAATTGGCTTGTGCTGAGCATGTTCGCCGTTCACACTACCCTAGCAGCACTTGCATTGATTTTGGGTTGCCACACATACTGCTAGCACTAAAAGTACTCTTTGTTTGTAGGGGCAGCATGGTGGCGCAGTGGTTAGCATTGCTGCCTCACAGCTAGAAGGTCCTGGGTTCGAATCCCAGCCCGGACAGGTCCTTTCTGTGTGGAGTTTACATGTTCTCCCCGTGTCTGTGTGGGTTTCCTCCGGGCACTCCTGTTTCCCCCACCACCAAAAACATGTTCTAGTTAACCTGCTCCAGTCAGTGCCCCTGGCCAAGGCACTGGCTCAGAACTGGAGTTGGCCCCCGGGCGCTGCGCACGCGGCTGCCCACCGCTCCTCAGGGATGGGTTAAATGCGGAGGATGAATTTCAATGTATCTGTGACGAAATAAAGTTTGTTTACGTTTACGTTTACACGAACACTTCATTGACTTAGCTCCTCAGTGCAACTCCAGCGTTGTGAAACAAAATGGCCACTGTCCGACGGGGGAAAGTAAAACCCAAATCACTTGATTGCTCTGCGTCTCCTCTGCACCGCCTCGTAAACTCGTTAAAACACAGAACACATTCAGCGCCGCGGCCCTAACTGACGTTACTAAAGCGTAATCCCGTCTTAAGCCTTAACGCTGGAACACGGCTGATCATTAAGGAGATCGGCGGTGATTAACTTTCGACAGCTTTGTGCTTTAAGGCGGCCGGCCGGGATTAAGAGAGACTGTGGTCTTAACTTGAAGTGCTTCCCAACCGAGTCACAGATAGTTAACAAACTCTCCCCGTTATGGGGGAGTAATTGCAGTGCAGCCATACGTTGTTTAACATGTCAACTTGACTTGGGGGCAAGGATTTAGAATGTTGAATAAAACTAGGCCTATAGGGCCTAAAGGTATCTCCTTAAAACACCAGAAATAATTTATTATAATGTATTATTTATTATTATTTAAAGAACTATTGTAGTCAAAGCTAAAAAAAATGGGGCAAAGCCATCCAGTCAAAAGGTATGGACAAAACAAAAATTAAGCCATCAGGGGGGAGACAGAAAATCCAGGGAGGGTATGCGAACCTTTGGCGCTGCTCGACCTGCCCCCCTGGCCTGTCACTATCTCTCTCAATAAAGAATGAAAAAGGTGCTTGCGCCCAAAAAATAACTTTTTAAAGGAATTAAAGTCATCTTGAGCTCGGCCATCTTGAACGCGTCTGCCTCCGATTTGTGAATCTGCGATGATAACTGAAATGACGACTTTGGAGGATTTTTAAACAGGTGGATTTGTCCTAGATTCGCTGTGTTAATGCTCTAGGGTAGATTTATGAACTGACTACATTTTGGAGGCCGACACATGACAATTTAGCAGAGATGCAGACTCTAGTCAAAAGACTCGACTCGCGAGTCACTCGAGTCACCAAAAACGGGACTCGAGACTCGACTCGACAAGTATTTGACGAGTCTTTCCCTCTTTTTCGGCTCAAAAAAAATCCATTCTTTTCCGCTTCCTTTCCATCCACGAGCAGACAAGTGTCGCTTGGCGTTAAACAATAGAAGAAGAAGAAGGTTGCGCACTGCTCACCTGCCTCAGCCCATCGTTAAAATGAGCCCCATCGTTAAAAATGACTCGAGACTCGACTCGGACTCGTACCCTAACGACTCGGACTCGACCCCTAAAGACTCGGACTCGACTCGGACTCGTGAGTTCGGGACTTGTGTACATCTCTGCAATTTAGACACATGCAACAACAATAAACATTTTCTGAATTCACTAAAAGAAAATCCCTGTGGAAGCCAAGTTTACAAACCTCTAAGATGAAGGTCAACCTCCTCACAGAGGCCACACTCAACAACAACGTTGTGTAGTTGTGTAGTTGTGTTGTTGTGTAGTTGTGTTGTTGTGTTGTTGTGTAGTTGTGTTGTTGTGTTGTTGTGTAGTTGTGTTGTTGTGTTGTTGTGTAGTTGTGTTGTTGTGTTGTTGTGTAGTTGTGTTGTTGTGTTGTTGTGTTGTTGTGTAGTTGTGTAGTTGTGTTGTTGATGCACAGACTTCTCAGGGGCAGCTCACCAGGAGCAGATTTCTACACCCGTCAATATTCTCTCTCCTACTGTGCCCCCAACCACTGGCTCCATGTTGTTACCGATCAAAATAGTCTCTCTCTCTCTCGCTCTCTCTCTCTCTCTCTCTCTCTCTCTCTCTCTCTCTCTTCCGCTCTCTCTCTCTCTACCGCTCTCTCTCTCTCTACCTGCATAATTGAACTTGCTCTCATCTTAAACCCTGATCTTCTCTCTCTTTATATTTACTACTAATCCATCTCCCCTTCTCTCCCTCATTCTTCACTCCATCACCCTCCTCCCTCTCTCTGCCCTTGCTCACCCTCTATTTCTCTCTCTCTCTCTCTCTCTCTCTCTCTCTCTCTCTCTCTCTCTCTCTCTCTCTCTCTCTCCATCACCTTATCACACTGTTCCTGAGTCCCTCTCTTGATTCTTTCTCTCTCTATTCACCCCCCCTTTACCTGCTTTCTCCTTTCTATCTCTTTCTTTTCATCATCACTCTTACCCATTCTCTCTCTCCCTCTCTCTTAACCCTCTCTCTCTGTCTTTCTTGTTCCCTCCCCTTCCTCCCTCTCTCTCTTCCCTTTCTCTCACACACTCCCCTCTCCCCCCTCTCTCTCTCTCTCATTCTTTTCACCGTCTCTCTCACCCATTCTCTCTCTCCCTCTCTCTTAACCCTCTCTCTATTTCTCTCCCATTCCCCTCTCTCTCTCTCTCTCTCTTGTTATTTTCACCTTCTGTCTCACCCATTCTCTCTCTTTCTCTCCCCTTCCTCTCTTAACTCTTTCTCTCTTAACTCTCTGTCGCTCTCTTTCTCTCCCCTTCCTCTGTCTCTCTCTCTCTCCCTCTTTCTCTCACAGACTCCCCCCTCTCTCTCTCTCTTCACCCCCCCCTCTCTCTCTCTCTCTCCTTCCCTCTCTCTCACTCTCTCTCTCTCTTCCACCCTCCTCTGTCATGCTATCTATCTCCTAGCAGGGTTTAAAGTACACATCATACTCTATAGTATACGGTTGTGATCTCCTACCCCCTCCTCTTATCGGGCCTCACTGGGCGCCCGCATCGACCCGCGCTCCGGTTTTAGACGTGAGACGCTGCCAGCCCCGGTCCCACGTTTAAGTATGCGTGGAAACCCGCGCGTGGGATTAAGACAACTGGCGTTCTCCGACCGCCATGTCCCGTCGGAGGGAGGGCGCCCGTTAAGCGAAGCATTTAAAGCAGTTTGTTGGGATAAAGACGTGCAAACTAGGCCACGTTAAAGTTGGAGAGAAAACGCTCAGATCTGGCTATTCCCTGCGTGCGCTTTTGCGCACTCGTGTTCGCTAAAGTGAAAGTGGCGTGCGCCCAGCATGCTGATGGGCTGTGGAGCTGCAAACGTCATCTGCTTTGTAGAACACATTTTGATGCACGACTTGGCAAAAGCCTCTTTTCCACTGGCTTACTTAAGGCCAGCACGACACAGTTCACATGCACATCCACCCCAAAAATCGCTTCTCCACAAGGTCAAATAGAACAGGTTTCAGGACCTGTTGAGATGTGGGTCCAGAATCAGGCCATCCTTGGCCACATTTACTGGTCGCCGACTGGTCAAACTCCGAGGGGGTGACGAAAGGTGGCCGGCCAATCACAGGAGGGGGGGGGGGGAGGGGGGGGGGGGGCCAAGGGGGGGGGGGGGGGGGGGGCGTGTGCCCACCCCATCCCCCAGTCTGGCAGGCATCAATAGAACAAAGCTCGAAGGTAGCACCTGCCACCAGTGGGGTGCCACTACCTTTGTCTCCTCCCCGCCCCTCCCCCCGGTGACAGTAAAGTGTTGTGAATTCAGGGAGGGTTGTCACACGTGCAGGTGGGGGGGGGAGCACTAGCGTATCAAAATTGGGTTTGGGGTCCACGTTGGCCGAGTGGTTATGGACACCGCACCTAACGCGACCCCATTCATGTTAGTGGGCTGTGTCTACCGCAGTGTCCGTAGTGTCGCGAGTTTGACTATGCTCGTCGACTACGCTCGTCGGCTACGCTCGTCGGCTACGCTCGTCGACTTGTCTGCAATGTCTACCCCCGATCTCTTCAACCCAGTTTCCGACTAAAAAAAAATAACTGATGGAAAATTAGGCACCACTCGTTTGTGGCCGCGTTAAGAACAGTGGAAACACGTTCCCTGTTAACTGAACTAAACTTAACTGAGATGTTAAGAACAGTGGAAACACGTTCCCTGTTAACTGAACTAAACTTAACTGAGATGCGCCGAACTGTGCCTTGATTTTTTTGTAGTGGAGAAGTGGCTGAAGCCTTTCATAATGTCTGGCCTGACAGAGAGGGTGAACATACCTTTCCAGTCCCCCATCATCCCCACCACGCCCGTCCGCCTATTTATAAACTCCAAAATATAAAATAAACTAGAAGCACTCAGAGTGTGCAAACCTGCGCCAAGGCCATGGGTTCAGTGATGCCAAAACATCTAGATGATGTTATGTTACTTATAGGCTAGAGAAATGCACCAAAATTGAATCACTTGTCACCAGCGCTACGTGCTCAAAATGCACCAAACTGTAGTCATAAAAATAAATATTTTCCCGATATGCAGGAGGTCGGACGCAAACCTGGGTCTCCAGCTTGGCAGACCATAAATGTTTGGATGGAACTTCAAACATCAGCCAAAATATTGGCTCCGAACGTCACCACCGGCCAAGCAAAGCAGCCCAACGTGGAGTTGAGTAAGAAACTTGCGGATTTGATTAGCCTGCCACTAGCGGCTAGCTAGCTTCTGGCAGCGGACCAGGACGAGTAGTACGGAGTGGAGTCGAGTGTTCTGTGGAGGAGAGAGGGTGTGTGTGTGTGTGTGTGTGTGGGGGG
>OMKY01244458.1:0-10916 GCA_900302395.1 Bregmaceros cantori | reverse complement strand
TTGGCTGTTCAATATTAGCATATTAGCTGTTTAATTTTAGCATATTATCAGTTTAATGTTAGCATGTTGGCTGTTTAACGTTAGCATGTTAGCGGTTTAATGTTAGCATGTTAGCTGTTTAATGTTAGCAGTTTAATGTTGGCATGTTAGCAGTTTAATGCCAGCATGTTAGCAGTTTAATGCCAGCATGTTAGCTGTTTAAAGTTAGCATGTTAGTAGGTTAATGTTAGCATGTTAGCTGTTTAATGTTAGCATGTTAGCTGTTTAATGTGAGCATGTTAGCAGTTTAATTTTAGCGTGTTAGCTGTCAAATGTTAGCTGTTTAATGTTAGCATATTAGCAGTTTAATGTTAGCATGTTTGCTGTTTAATGTCAGCATGTTAGCAGTTTAATGTTAGCATATTAGCTGTTTAATGTTAGCATGTTAGCAGTTTAATGTTAGCATGTTAGCTGATCAATGTTAGCGGTTTAATGTTAGCATGTTAGCAGTTTAATTTTAGCACGTTAGCTGTTGAATGTTAGCAGTTTAATGTTGGCATGTTAGCTAGTTGTTCTTTGTTAGGCGTGATGATCTCACCGAGGGTGTTGGCGATGCCTGTCTTCACGCTATCTGAGATGATGTGCGAGATCCGGTTCTCGTGTTCTGGCTTGGACAGAACCAGGATGCGGATGTTCCACAGAGTGTGGGTGATGATCTGTGGACAGGAGGTGGTTATGGTTATATCATTATCATTATTATTATTATTATTATTATTATTATCATCATTATTATTATTATGTTATTGTATCTCTCAAGGTCCATACCGGCGAACGACACCGCTCAGATTGAGAGTCAGAATAGTTTATTCTCAGCTCACAGTCAGTAGGAATGATAGTAATACAGCAAAGAATGAGCAACACACTATTAAAGGAAGATTGGAGGCATACAATTTCCAGAGTATACAACATACACAGTATGTACTTATATGTATATTTAAATCAATGCCTTTGGAGTTTTAGATAATAATGGTTAGTATTATAGATAACAAGAATCAATACAAATATTATGTATATTATCACTGGCAAGCCAGAACAAATTAATGGCCCATGCATTGCACGCAACAAGAGCAATCATTTGGTCTGAATTAAGCAGATTCTAAAAATTGGTGAAAGATGGACGACAATCGGATTTGTCGGCCTGGTTGGTCCAGACCCACCGGATTGTCCCGTCGCGAGAAATGCACGGATGATTTGTTGGTTCTGGCTTGCCAGGCTACTGGGAAATGGTTTATTTAAAGACTCCAGGACAACACGGCCTCTGAACCCAAGGGGGCGCTACATTTTTTTTTTATATAATTTTTTCCGGTGTCTGCACCGTTTTTCCATCAACGACTGGAAACTGGGTTGAAGAGATCGGGGGTAGACATTGCAGACAAGTCGACGAGCGTAGTCGAACTTGCGACACTGCGGACGCTGCGGTAGACGCAGCGCCACTAACATGAATGGGGTCGCGTTAGGTGCGGTGTCCATAACCACTCGGCCAACATTTAGTAGATATTTGGATCAGTACGTTGTACTCTTGCTCAAGTTGTTTTTTTTACAAATACTACAGTATATTAGTTTTACTGTAGAAAACTGGGTACTTCCGCCATTGCTGCTGTTAGCCCACAAATCTAGACAGTAATGAATGAAAAATAGTTATTCCTGTAAGTACTTTTATTTAATTATTTATATATTTTAATTTTTTCATTATCATTTCATTACTATCCGGTAACTATATTTAAAAAAAAAATATTCAATTATTTATTTATGTATTTTCCTTATTTTTTTAAACTGTCTATATTTCTGTCATTAGTACTCCATTTTCTTCTCTTGCTGTAAATGTAAATGTAATGTGCTGCCAAGCCATTATCATTTTATTACTACACCGGTAACTATATTTTTAAATGTGTATTCAATTATTTATTTATGTATTTATTTTTTTTAACTATTTAATCTATTTCTGTCATTAGTAGTCCACTACTTGTCTCCTCTTGCTGTATGTCCTCGCTGCCAAATCCTTTGCCTCTGTGTATGTATGTGCGTATGATTGCTTATGAATAGGTTGGGGAGATTGTGGGTTGCATTGTTCCTTGTTTTTTTGTTGTGTTGCTGTGAAGCACACAACAAAATTGTTCAAATTGCTACAAGTGAATTGCTTTGCATGCAAGGTGATATATAAATAAAGTTTGATTTGAAAACAGTTACACCGGAGGGCTGGCAGCCTGACACTGACCAGCTTGAAGTCGATATCGGTGATGTCTCGGAGTGCGTTGGTCACGGTGTAGACCCACTCCCGCTCGCCCATGGTGTCTTCCTGGGTGCCGACGACGTACAGGTCGTGGGGTATGTGATCCGCCGTGTCGTCGAGGGTCCGACCCTGCCCCTTACACTGGAACCACGACTTTATGCTGCTTGGAGGACCCGCGTTACCTGCCAAACATTCGTCAAAGATCCTGCATTTGTCAAAGACGAGATTGATTAGTGTTTACACTGGCTGTGTCCGAAATCATTCCCCATCCCCTACTCCCTTCTCTGTGTATAGTGCACTTGTAGAAGTTTACATTTCTGGGGCAAATTTTATACAGTTTTGGACACTCTGTGATGTTCTATTGCCAGCATATATCCACATATTTTTACTGGTCTGAACTGCCATTGTGACTCATTGTGATATCATCTACACTTCCCCTCGCTGTCTAGTAAGACAGAAGGGATCCTGGTGTTCTCAATCTTCTTCTGTGTCTAGCTCTTGACAATAAAGGAGCATTTTTGATTGGTTGAGGTTGGTTTCCTCATTTCACAACTATCTCTACATTGGGGACCCTTGACCGCTCTTGGAAGTCTCCAAGGCGAAGGTGAGGCGAAGCGGAAGAAGTCCCCGAAGTACCGAAGATGCTTTTTCGGGGCGCTGGTGCAGGTGGTGCAGACCCAAACTGCACAACGCCAGTTACACGCGATTGGCCAACCGACCCTCGCTGTCTAGTAAGACAGAAGGGAGCTTGTTGTTCTCTCTCTTCTTCTGTGTCTAGCTCCAATGAAGGAGCATTTTTGATAGAGCTTGGTTTCCTCATTTTACACCTACCTCTACACACTCACTTATTGAGCAACAGCCGAGATTTCGGACACTAGAGTCGGTGCCATCAATATATCAATCATTATAATTTATATAATTATAAAATATATAATTCTAAAATTCGCTATTTACTCCTGCCGTGCCATGTTTTTGTTGTTTAGGTCATTTTTAAAACGTCTAACAACGCATTATATTGCTTTGCCTAGGGTACATCGATGCCCACCACTTTTCGCGGTACATCATGGGATACTTTGAGTGCACTATATAGGGCACATGAAGCATTCGGACAATCCTACAAAATGGCGTGCGCCCCATATAGTGCACTATATAGGGAATAGGGAGCGATTTCAGACACAGAAAGTGAGAACATGAATCGAGTGCAGAATCTCTTTACTATCTGATGTTATAATGGAAGAATGCAGCATATTATATTCATGGAAAATATTTAGAATGAATGCCTGTATATATGGATAATATAAATGTACGTAGATGGGCACTGACTAGAAGGCAACCACCATGATGAGGGAAGAAATAATAAGGAAGTGCGACTGTGACTGATGTAGGCCAAAGGTGACGAAGAACAGAGGAAGTGAGATTGACACAGTGGCATGGACGCAGGAAGTCATATGAAGTGAGGGGTGCTGTATGTAATTGTATGGCGTCACCAAATTCAGCCCAAAGCAGGGCTCCAAACCGGTTCAAGGAATGAAAACAAAAAATGAATATATTTTAATATATTTTTAATATATGTCCTATGTCTGGGAGACTATTTCCCGTTGTGCATCCATCCAACTTTTACTGTCAGTCATCAAGCCCCATGCATCTGGGGCTCCATCTTGTGGACAGACGAGGAAGCAAATGTAATGGCTTTTTAGACCCGATTTTCATGTTAATACAGTTGCAAGTTTGAAAGACCACCAAATATATTTTGTATAAACTATATCTAAAAACGTAACATTGCACAATATAAGGAACTTTAAGAACGAACGAAATTATTGCGTTCCGAACCGGTTCAGGACCGATATTTTGGTGGCGGAACAGTTCAGAGAACGAAAACGTAAAACATAGGCCTGCCTGAACCGTTCGGAATGGAACGTTTTAAAAATAATTTCGTTCTCAAGCCCCAGCCCAAAGGACCAAAAAACGTTTTTCACAGTTCATCATTATTTTCTCAGTTCATCATCATTATCAACGGTTTAGAGTCCTCTTTCCAGGCACCGCTGGGCTGGACTTCACTCTTCATATGGCTTTCTTCCACCGGGAACGGTCCATGGCCACCTCGTGGTCGATGCCAAGTGCCTTCATGTCCTCCAGCACAGTCATCTGCTAGGTCTTCTTAGGCTGGCCACTGGGTCTTGTCCCCTCCAAGTTGTACGACAACACCTTCTTCACCCAATCGTTCTCCTCCTTCCTTATTACATGTCCGTACCAGTGCAGTCTGCCCCTCCTCACCACCTCCGCTATAGCCTCCACTCCCAACCTCTGCTTCAGTGACACCCCACACATCCATCTGATCATTCTCATCTCTGCTCGGTTTAGCTTGTCCTCATGTTCAGCTTTTAGGGCCCAGGTCTGACTACCATAGATCATACAGCTCCTGACACATGCAGAAGAGACTTGCCCTTTCATCTTCAGGGGGAGGGGCCTTGGAAGTCAGGAAGGGCATTAGTCCCCTGAACTTTCTCCACCCACTCCGCACCCTTGCGGTCACTGCAAGGTCCACCCCCCCATCAGCGTTCAACATGTCCCCAAGGTAGCAGAAGCTGGTTACTACTTCATAAGTTTCTCCTTCCACTACGAGACCCTCTTGGTCGGAAGGGTCTGCTTGTGGGACATCCCCGGTGCACCGCTTGCACTGGAATGTCACACTTGCCGCTTGCAGGCGGCCTTTCACTCCACTGCATCTCCAATGCACCCATCTCAGTTAGTGATGTATGTATGTTAGTATGATGTATGTTACGCTACTGCGTTGACTATGTATCATTAATTGATCAATCATTAATGTGTTATTAAATAGCAGTTCATTATAACCAGGGCTTGAAAACAAAATTATTTTTCAAACGTTACGTTCTGAGCGGCTCAGGCAGGTCTATGTTTAACGTTTTTGTTCACAGAACCGTTCTGCCACCAGAATATTGGTCCTGAACCGGTTCGGAACACAAACATTTTGTTCGTTCTTAAAATTCCTTATATAGTGCAATGTTAAGTTTAGATATAGTTAATAGAAAATGTATTTGGTGGACTTTCATACTTCAGAGCAACTGTATTAACGCTATTACATTCGCTTCCTCGTCCGTCCACAAGATGGAGCCTCAGATGCATGCGGCTTGACGAGTGACAAGGAAATGGTCTCCCATACATAGGATATGCTTAAATATATAGCGAACGGAGAAAAAAAAAGTTTTTAACTGGTTTTGTGGATTTCATAATGTTCTGTTCCGGAACATTTGAAGAAATCTTTTTTCGTTTCCGTTTCCGCTCCTCGTAAAATTATGTCAAATTCCGCTCGTTTTCGGTTTCCGTTTTCGTTCCTTGAACCGGTTCGGAGCCCTGATTATAACACACCTCATCTATTCAACAAGCGCAAAATAACACTTCCATAACAGATAGCGCTTATAGTAGTGGCACCAACACTCACAAGACTGAACTAATAACTGAGAAATAGCTGTCTGCCTTATTTATCAACGAGGCATTCCCGTAATTCAAGTGTTTTACTTGCGTCTTTTGTCCACTAGAGGGGTTTGCTGAAGCACCCGGCGCACCCCACTTCCTGCTGCCATACAGTTGAACGTAATGTTATACGCATTACCATAGTTTGTTTTTACCAAAGTTTGACTGACATTCATTAGTTTAGGGAGAAGCCAGAACCACTGGAGCTTAGGTGTACCACATTAGGGAAATCCACCAAATTCCTTTATAGGACTCCTTAAAGTCACTGGTGGTGTCTGAAATCGCTCCCTATCCACTATTCCCTACTCTTCACCTACTATATAGTGCACTCAATGGCAATGACCGAGATTTCAGATGCTAGAGTCGGTGCCCTGAAAATTATTATAATTATAAAATGAAACAATCATCATAAAAACTCCACATTTTTCATCCAGAACGATTTGCTGTGGTTGATCGCTATTAATGCCCACTGCGCCATTTTTGTAGTTTAGTTCACTTTTAATTATGCATTATATTTCTTTGTCTAGGGTGCATCGATGCTCACTACTTTTCCCAGTGCATTTTGGGATACTTTGAGTGCACTGTATATAGGGTACATGGAGTACTCAGACCACCCCACAAAATGGCTTGCGCCCCATATGGTGCACTTTTTAGGAGTAGGGAGTAATTTCAGACACAGATACTGTATTATAGGACTCCTCAATAAAAGTAACATACCCATGTTCCACGTGCCAACGAAGACTGTGATCATGTCCGGGTCTGGTTTGGCCGAGTGTTTGATCTTCATCTGCTGAAGAATCTGACAGAATCCCTCCCTTTTCTGAACATACAGAACCAATCACAATCTCTTAAACACACAGTCAATATACCTTGAAAAGTGTGTATATGTATATTAGTGTTGCACCGATACCATTTTTTGGTGCCGATACCCGATACCTGGCTCTGCATTATCGGCCTATACCGATACCAAACGATACCGATACCACTGTTTGAAAATATGTCCTCTTGGTACTAACTTCTTCCCAAGGGTTGGGAAGAAGTTACTAGTGTTATCGCGGTAATTTTTTACATGCAGTCTATGATTAATAGTAGTGGATTAAAATTATAAAAAGCATTAACTCATTGGGGTAGTCACTGTTCAGATGCAAAAATCCCTTACTCCACTTGACCACTTTTTGAGAAAAAGTTAATTGTGCCAAATTTGAAAAGGGCACTGCACCAGTTGCATCAGTTAACAGATAACATTTTAACATTTTTTGGTAAAAATGTAGGCGATCCTGATTTCTATACTTTTTAATTAAATATTTGGTAGACCTTGGAACTTTAGTGTATCTTTTTTACTGTTAGCCAATACATCAGGGCTCTTCAACTACTTTGCTCAGAGGGCTGCATTGTGAGAAGCCCAATGGGCCAGGGGCCGGATCAGATGCTAGACTCGCATACTGACCTCTAGAATACTTCCCATTAAAAGGTCTTCAATTCTATGAAACAATTGTCTGTAACAAGCAACATCTGAAACCACAACACACAAATAGTGGTAAACAGCAGCCGCTCGCTTAAACTGCGACACATTTCTAGTGCATCTGTTGAGGTAAAGAACAGAATCTCAGTTAGCCTCAACCCTCAACAACACATTTCTAGTGCCTCTGATGAGGTAAAGAGGAGCATCTCAGACAGATAAAACATGTTTGATCAAAAAAATATATATATTATTATTTTCTTTTTTTTAGGATTGCTCTGGGGGCCAGAAAACAATGGTTGGCCGGCCGGATGGCGCCAGTTGAATAGCCCTGCAATACATGTATACATTCTTATACATATTGGTAATATCAATAATGGTTTTCCTTCATGTTTTTCTATTTTAAAAATGATCAATCAAGATGCAATAGGGCTGTTGCACGTGAAGTCCCAGCTTGGCTGCGGCATATCACGTACGGTGACGTATATGTACGGTTAAGTGGTATACCTTACCATTTCACGTCTGTTGTCTAAGAGAAAATACAATGGAAGTAGTTAGGGTGCATCTGCTGGCGATTAATAGCATATTACGAAGGATAAATCAATAATAGAAGACTTTTAAAACAGTCAATGTTATGCAAATATTTCTCTCTGGCTGTTCGTCTGACCGCAGTATTACCACCATAATGTCTGCCAGCCACTAAGCCGTGACGTCACTCTGCAATAGCCTTATTAGTGGCATCCAATATATAATTTGTGATGGAATTACGTTTGTTGCAGAATGATTTTAAAGTCGATTAATCTGCATTTGACCAACAAATGGTGCCCACATTAAACCTCCTCACCTTGGTGTCGTAAAAGGTGAATTCCTTCTTCAAAACCTTGTCTTTGTCTGTCTCGAGAACGATGGTCAACTTGGTCGGCATCTTCTGAGATTTGATCAGCTGCAAAACTGCACAGTAGACATGCATTGGAGTCACATAAAAAATAAATGCAAAGTAGGCCTAGGCAGAGGTGCACATACTTTCCTTGATGAGTTACTCATATGAGTACCAGCAAAATGTGTTTTTAGCGGGGCGCACTGTGGCCGAGCGAGTAGAGAGCGCGTCCCCTAACAGGGCTTGAAAACGAAATTATTTTGAAAATGTTCCGTTCCGAACGGTTCAGGCAGGTCTATATTAAACGTTTTTGTTCTCGGAACTGTTCCGCCACCAAAATATTGGTCCTGAACCGGTTCGGAACGCAAAAGTTTTGTTCGTTCTTAAAGTTCCTCATATTGTGCAATGTTAAGTTTAGATATAGTTTATACAAATATATATTTGGTGGATTTCAAACTTCAGTGTAACTGTATTAACGCCATTACATTCACTTCCTCGTCTGTCTTCAAGATGGAGTCCGAGATGCATGGGGTTTGATGACTGACAGTGAAAGTTGGATGGATGTACAACCGGAAATGGTCTCCCAGACATAGGGAATGTTCAAATATACAGAGAACAGTAAACGTTTTTAACCAGTTTTGTGGATTTCATAATGTTCAGTTTCCACTTGTCATAAAATACCGTAAAATTCTGTTAATTTTCGGTTTTCGTTTTCGTTCCTTGAACCGGTTCGGAGCCCTGTCCCCCAGACTTGTTTTGTAGTACTTTTTACTTTTGATAATAATATAATACTTTTGAGTACATTTCAGAGCCTGTACTTTTTACTTTGACTCAACTATGTATTTGGATCATTACTTTGTACCCTTACTCAACTTGTTTCTGTGAAAGTGCAACTATATTTTATTTTTACTCAAGTAAGAAATCTGGGTACTTTTGCCATCTTTGCTAGTTACACAAGTACATTTTTTCCACATGGATGAATATAGTTCTGCAAATGCGTTGCGGTGAGGGTCACCGTATTATATTCGCTTGGAAAAAAATGACATGTGTAATGACATGTGTATGTATGGTATGATTATTATATTATTATATTGTATCTCACGATTTTTGGAGCCACGAGGGACGAGGATCAAAGTGTGACGTGTATACCTTTACTCTGAAGGTAGGACTTATCTTCAGGTCCATCTTTGACCTTCTTGAAACACAGTCTGCCGGCTTCCACGTCCACCATGAGGAAGGTCTTGGTGGAGATGCCCAGACATTCTGCCTTCACCTGTGAGGGACGTGTCAACGATTATTACCGTATTTTCCGCACTATCAGGCGCACCTAAAAGGCATTAATTTTCATAAAGATGCCTTATAATCCAGTGCGCTTTATAGGTGGATTATTTTCTGGTTATGATTACTGACCTTAAAGGGATTTATGTGGTGCGGGCCGCTCCCACGAGCGCCATCGCTCCATTGCAATGTGTGAGTAGGGCCGCAGTACACCTCATGTATTACTGCATGCAAATGCCGCGGAGTAATACATGCTATTCTTCACTATAGTATTACTGTTTGTAAACATTTCTAAAGGAAAAATGGCGCCGAATATAAGACCCATGCGCTAAGCGTTACACGTTAAACACACACACACGTATAGAGATGTGATTTGTGATTATCTGTCCTGTTTATCTTGTATACGTTTATTTTTTATTTCAAAGACTGCTCATCGGCGGTGCACCTTATAATCCGGTGCACCTTATAGTGCGGAAAATACGGTAATCAATAATCGATCAATAATAATTCATCGATTCTCTTCATACCAACAAAATTAATGAAAATGTGTACTAGATTACATTTGACAAAAAACAACAACAACAAAGAAGAATATCTTCCTTCTGGTCCAGCTTGGGTGCATATAGCCTGGCGAGCCAGACCCATTGAACCGTTCATGCATCAGACGTATGTTCGTTCTAGTCGCGTTGCCATTCGTGGATGATTTGTTCTGGCTTACCAGGCTAGGGTGCATAGTAGGGTGGATTGCCCTAATGTGGGCCAATGCCTAATGTGGCACACCTAAACTCCAGTGGCTCTGGCTCCACCCTAAACTAATGGATGTGAGACTATGGTAAAAGCAAACTATGGTAATGTGTCTAACATTAGGTTCAACTGCTCAAGACTACATTTCATTGTACTGTAGAGGTATGTGTGTAAAGGAGGAACACAGCCTCTATCATAAAGCTCTTTATTCTTCAAGAGTCAAAACAGGAATGACAATGGAACACTGAATGCCCTCGTGTCTGGTAGACAGAGGAGGGGGTGAGTCGATGACATCACAATGAGACACAAAGACAGTTACACCAGTCCAAATATTGGCATGCATGTGCTGGTCATAGAATCGCACAGTGTCCACGTGGGTATGAAATTTCCCCAAGAAATGTGAACCGCTACAGTACCACATTAGACAACTGACTGTCCCACATTTGGAAATTGCAAAAACTGGCCAACATTAGGGCAATCCAACCTATTGCAATACCTTCATAAGCACTACAGCATGGAAACCCACAATAGAAGAACATTTACATTTTTGAAATTTGATTTGTGAGAATGTTTGTGAAAATGCAGATTAAAAGTCAAATGTCAAACACAGGGACAAACAAATTAACCTCAAAGATTGGAGGAGGGTTGGTCTTCTTGGAGTGGTGTTGGATCCCAGTTGATTTTAACACAGCGCTCTTGGTCTGCATGAAGGCAACAAAATACTATAATTTAATAATTATAGTTATATAGTTAATTATTATAATTATTTAATAACTAATATTTTTCCTTTAACACAC
>OMKY01244452.1:0-10883 GCA_900302395.1 Bregmaceros cantori | reverse complement strand
TGTAATAATCAAGTGCCAACCTTCATTTGGGTTGGCCATGTGGCACACAAATTTAAATAACCCCCAACAGAGAGTCAGAACACACATATAGCAAAATGCTATAGCTATAAAAAGAGACATAAATGAGAGAGGACAAGCCAGACATGCAACTTTTTAGCAATGCTTTTATACTGTATGTGTCTGTTTTTTTTTTTTTACCATTCCATTCCATAGTTGAGGGCCAAAGAAGGTGAATGTGGGCCCCTCCATGTGACTTGGAATTAAGTCGTGGAACTACTAAGCAGAAATGTGACCAAGTCCCTCTTTCAAATCTCAAGTCCTTCTTGTGCAAGTCAAGTCAAGTCCCAAGTCAACTCCAAAACAAGTCATCATTAACATGCAGTCAGGCCCAGAATCTGATTTTAATAAAGTCAAAAGCAAGCAATAATTTGGCTTTTATAATAGCATCATTTGATTTTTTTTGCTACTTTATTAAAATCATATTCTGGAACTAAAATTACAGCATGTTAATGATGACTTGATTTGGAGTTGACTTGGGACTTGACTTGACTTGCCCGAGAAGGACTTGAGACTTGAGAGGGACTTGATCACATCTCTGCTACTAAGAGCCCTGTGCCGGTGGACCTCAGGCTCCACAACGGCTGATATAATACAAGATCAGCTAGGTATGGAGGGGCGAGTTTGTTTGTCAACCCTCCAGTTGTTGGCACGGCCACTCTATTGAGCCACAGCCACTCCTACAGACCCCTGCTACCCACGTAGAAATCTAGAAAACTAGGTGCTTGTAGACTCTGTGCCTGATATTCAAATCCCCGCATTCCTAAAAAGCGTAAATCGACACCACCTTCCTCAACACTTACCGTTCAGGGTTGGATCCAGGGGCGACGTCTCTGCGACATGCCCGCATTATATCGGGCGGACCTAGCTGCCTCAGGTTACGGCAGCGTGGCTTCTTCCCTGGGGACAATTCAGGCTGGAACTACTTAGTTATTTACCCACCACTGGCGGAGCGTTGAGGGCCATCAAAATGAGTGATGGTCCTAATTTGTCTGCCGGTGTGTGTATCAGCGGGGGAACGTGAAGACGTGGATCATTGGGTTTCCAGTGCTTGTTTTCTCTGGGCCTCGCAGCAGCAGCAGCGGCTTTTGTCAAGTTGATACTTTTTACGTCCTGCTTTACTTCATCCCTTCGACTGTTTCCAAACTGGAGTACAGGCACATTGTGGAGCTGGATATCATCTGGGTCTCTTTTTCTCTGGGATACGATAGAAGTGCCCTCATTGATTTGCAGAAGTTGATGCTTTTGGCTACGCATCATAGCAAACATCTACAGCACATACTGCCAGTAGCCTTACACAGCCTTAAATGGGTAAACAGGACCACACAGATGTATAACGTGTGTGAACCATTCCAGAAACACACCATACATTGACATTAAATAAAACTCTGCAGATGAACTTCACTCTGACCAATAATGACAATAATCAAAAGAAGAGCCCGAAGACGTGACATCAAGCACTCTTAAATTGGTCCATGAAAATTCTGCCTTGGAGGACAAGTGGATGATAAAAGAGGCAGAGGCAGATGAGCCAAATGAAGTCGCAGCATCTACAAGTATTCCGGGCTCGACCTACAAACCCTAAACAGAAGCACATTGGTCCAAGGTATCTGGAGGAGGACCCATTTTGAGGAGATGAAATAGGATGGTGTATGGATAAGTAGGGGTTGAAAACACTGCTCCATCTTGATGTATTGTCAGCGGCACACTCACACGTCTCCCTGACTTTGGATCCAAATCGGTTCAGTACCGTCTGCGCATACATGAGTGGTAGTAGGAGAGAGATGGTGAGAGAGAGACAAAAGTAGCACCATTTGCAATAATATCATACTTTTTTCATAAACCGCCTTTGCTGTGCAATCGTATGGTGTGATTTTGGGACTGGGTTATGTTGTTTTTTGTAATGTGGGAGGGGAACCATAGCTAAATATAACAATATGAAGCCTTTCAAGTAATTTTGAAACTTGAAACACAACCCCCAAACTTCCCCAATACTTTTCTTGACCGTTCCGGTCACCGGAACATTGGGTCAACACAACAACACAAAATATATTATGCCAAGGGGTATAAGGACAATAAAGAAATAACAATAATAAACACAATGATTACACTGTACAATACAAAATAAGGATTATATATAATAAATAGAAATAATACATATATTTCCATGGCAATGTCTGCGTTCTGCACTTGCGTACAAGTTTTGTGATGTCACCAAAATTTCCAAGGTGTGTAAATAGCATAATGCAATCCTAAGAATATGGTAAATTAAAAGAAGAAGAAGAAGAAGACGCCATTAGTCTCCAGCCGGGAAGCATAGACAGGGAACCAGTATGTGATAAAATATCTAGGTGATTTTTCCAATTTGCCTATTCCTCGTTCTTCTCTCTCATCTTCCGCCTGAGGAGTTATGTTATTAACAACTCTAATAGTGTCCAATGTGAGGCTTCAGCTCGGTAGGGTACCTGGGCCATCAAGTCAAGGAGTGCATGTAGTATATGCTGATTTACATTTTCAAATCAAAATGCTTTGTGTAAATCCCATTTGATTGTGGTTTTGCGCTATACAAAAATCTGTTGAGTTGAGTGAGCCAGTGTCTACTTCAGGTCAATATTACTAGTCTTTCCCTTCCTATTACTACTTCCATTCTGAATTAGTATTCGTTCCGACCTCAGGGTTCTTGACAGGAGATGCATTTCGTGTTTCCGCTCAGGTGGAGGTTCCAGGACATGTGACAACCCGTAAGCTGGACAGCCTCTCCTCCCAGACGGAATACGCCTTGGCCGTCACACCCGTCTACGATGAGGGACCGGCTTCGCCCATGCTTGGAGAGGGAATCACTGGTACATGTCACCGCCTGTAACTCAACTTTTTTGTGTAGCGGCGAAGGTCCTCATGTATACGTCATTCATTATATACAGATGGTACGAGAACATATATGTAGTGTTGGTACCCACTATTCCCAAACAGTATTGTCCATGGGACCAAACAGGGGTGGAGATAGAAGCTACTAATAACGTCCACATTTTTCCTATTCATCCAGTATGTGATTTGTGGTTACACCAAAACAAAGCATTGCTTTTTAGTAGCTTCAGACACAGAGGCCAGAAGAACATATTTCAGTTTTAATTTTCAGTGACCTTTTCCTTCAGAACTTCATTGTGCATTTCTTGGTACTGCCAGTGGCCTAGTGGTGTGATAGTGACCGCCTGTGGTCACTATCACAGGATTCAAATCCTGGCCAAGTCATATGAAAGACTTGAGCCCAATTCGCACTTCCTTTGAATTACGTGGTCCTCTGGTAATTAGCAATTACCCCCTGACATCCTTGTTATTAGTGAAAGGATTAGTGAAAGCCTGTCTTTTGCTCAATTTAAAATACATTATGATGCATGTACTGTATTTTTGCTTGCCCACATGTGTACACACATACACACACTTCACTCTCTCACACACACACACACGCCAGTGTGTGTATTAAAAAGTTAATCAAATTCAGAATTCAAACCATTGTGCTGTTTTGCCGAATCACAGTAGGTAACTTGCATTTGAATTATTACTTCGCAAATCACTGACATTGCGCATTTGCAATTCAAAGGAAACTCAGATGTCCTCCGCAATTATTCCGAGTTACCAGGGGTCCATAGGTAATAAAAGTCCAGTGCGAATTGGGTTTTAGACTATGGTAGTATGCTATAAGCCAGCAGGAAAGGGTAGGCTGATTAAACTGATATGGAAATATTAGTGTGCAATCTGCATTAAGCTAGTCATAGCTGAAGAAAAATTCACATCTCATTAACTATGCCTGCTGTCAGCCCTGTTGCTAGTGTCAACATCGCTTCCTAGAACATTCTATTTGAGGTCCGAACGGTTCACTGGTGGGGTCAACTTCTCACAACATGGCTGAGGACACGGGTCAACAACTAAATAATGTGCTTTCAATATTGCTGTCAACCAGGGTTGGGATTGATTGGATAAAATAATAATAATTAATAAAAAAATACATGTAAATGTTCCTTATCAGGTTAATGTAGCTGATAATCAAAGTCCGGTAATAGAGAAACCCATAATAGAATAACATTATCAGAATTTTTTTTTGTCTTACGTCATGTTTATCATGCAATTTACCCTTGCACCGCAACGTCCTTTCCTTTTAGCTGTGCTGAAATAAAGCTAATTCATTATTGAACAATAATATAAATACATCGAGCAATGCATTAACTTCATTTTCACAGCTCTATTGCACCCTCGCTCTGTGTGTGTGTTTCATCATCACGGATCCATTTTCCTTTCAGCATTCATGGAAAATATTATCATATATGTTTTAACAGGCTAAGCTTGCCATGCTGACAGCCACTGAAGTAAATCGCAGAGCTCAGATTTTCAGTCTAGCTTGGCTCTAAGGCCATGTCATTGATTTGTGTGTGTGTCCTACTTATTAACACTTTAGCTGTCAAATATCAATGTCTCTTGCAAACCTTTTCATTATGCTTGCGACGCCGACAGCCCATTAATATTTCAGTTTTTTGCTCTGACCAGATGTGGTTCCTGCCCCCAAGAACCTGCGCTTCACGGACGTGACCCAGACCAGTTTCAGGGCACACTGGGAGCACGGTGCCCCCGATGTGGCTATGTACCGCATTGGATGGAGGAAGCATGGAGAAGCAGGAGACCCCATTTCTGTATACATGCCTTTTCTAATTCTCCATATCTTCATGTTTTGATGATAGTTTTTTGTTTTTTTACTGTAGAAACTGAACATGTATAACCATACTGAATTTGCACTAGGTGTCCAATGATTAATCTATTATAAAATTAGTGGGCAAATAATATAATATATGTAACAGATGTAAGAAGACGACAGGGGGAGCTGCAATTAAATATCACACACAACGCAAAGTACTAGCCAATCAGAGAGAGGGTGGGAGTTCCCACAATGCAGCGGGACAAACAGGAGGGTGGGAGAGTTGGGAGAAGTGAGTACCGTTAGTCACCAGACTTGACATAGGTAGGACTACATATAGCAGTCGATTGCCCATGGTAATTGGCTGGTCAGCCCTTTACTGTCGGTTCAATCACTGCTATGCTAAAAAATTACATGACCGTTACACATCCAAAGACGTCAGGCATAAAATGAGCCACAGTGTCTTCTAGCAACAGTAGGCTATTGGTCCCTACTCTGCTCTCTGCCCTCTGTGTCTGCTGCTGCACTCAGCTCCCACCCTCCCCCTTCAGCTCTCCGGCTCCACAGCAGCCCAGGTGTGGCTGATTGCCTGTATGCTAATCGGGGCCAGCTCATTAGGGTTGCGGGGTAGTATACTCCTTCCCTGACTGCTCCAAGGGATACTCTAGGCCCTTTTCCACTGGCTTACTTAACTCATTGGCTCATTGAATCGCGCGCCATTACAGCATTTGTGTGCTTTGTAGTGCTCTTTCTTAATAGGCAGAGCTACTGCGGCAGAATATTTCGCCAATTTCTGTTTTCACTCGAAAAACCTGGGGAATGTCTCGTGTATTGGATTCTGGAAAACACCTGTCAACTTGTGAAATGCCCTTATCAGTTATGATTTGTTATTAATAATTGACGAACACAACGACGACGTCAGCATAATTCAAAATATCAAATAAGGTCTGAGTTCAGTCACCCATGCACTGAAAATCTACAAAGTACATCTTTAATTTAGTAATGTTCATATTATTGGGAATAGAAACACGAACACACAAGATAATTACTATATTTAAATAGGAACGTGTGGGTTATTCTTCTTGTCGTGTTCAGAGTTGGGGAAAGTTCATTTTTAAATGTAACCTCTCTCTGTGCCGGAACAAAAATAACAGCATCAAAGACTCAGCATGGCGGCAAGGTTAGGGGGCAAGTAGTGAAAGGATATCTTGATTTCAAGCGTAGGCACCTGACAGCGCCTTTTCTTTAAACATCTGTTCTTGGCGGATACACTGCCTAGTCCCAGTGACGCTAGTGAGGATAGGTTGCACAATGAGAGCAAATGTCCTTAATAGCACTGGTGTCAGGCGTCAAGCCAAGTTGTCCACTTTTACCCTTTGATTCATTCATTCAAATGTAAGAGACAGGAACACACACACAAATGAGTGGTTTAGCTAATTGCTGTCGCAGTGTGGTCTACTACTGTGTACGCATGTGTGTGTGTGCAGATGCACATGCATATCACATACATACCCCTCATTACAAAACTGGGGAACTCGAATCTCACTTCCAAAGGCCAGTTCAGACCAAAGATTAATCTTGCAAAGACTTGAGACTGGCATCCAGGGCTTGAAAACTAAATTATTTTTAAAAAGTTCCGTTCCGAACGGTTCAGGCAGGCCTATGTTTAACGTTTTCGTTCTCGGAAGTGTTCCGCTACCAAAATGTCGGTCCTGAACCGGTTCGGAACGCAAAAATTTTGTTCGTTGTTAAAGTTCCTTATATTGTGCAATGTTACGTTTTTAGATATAGTTAATAATATAATATATTTGCTGGACTTTCAAACTTGCAACTGTATTAACGCTTCCTCCTCTGTCCACAAGATGGAGCCCCAGATGCATGGGGCTTGATGACTAACAGTGAAAGTTGGATGGATGCACAACTGGAAATAGTCTCCCAGACATAGGATATGTTCAAATATATAGAGAACAGGGGGAAAAAAATGTTTTTAACCGTTTTTTGTGGATTTAATAATGTTCCGTTTCTGTTCCGGAACAGTTGAGAAATATGTTTTCGTTTCCGTTTCCGCTCCTCATAAAATTCCGTAAAATTCTGTTCGTTTTCGTTCCTTGAACCGGTTCGGAGCCGTGCTGGCATCTGGTATCCTCTTGCAACTACCTGCAACGCTCCTAGTCGTGAACGCCCTATGTTCAGAAAAGTTACGGGTCGTTTCGAAGTTAGTGTAGGGGTTTAGACTGTATATAAAAATGGACACCGCATTCGTTTTGATGTACTTCCGGGTTGGTATGGGGGGAGCCTAGTCTCCTAAAGCCGAGCCCTATGGGAATTCCATTACAAATATCCCAATCTTAGCAGCCTGTTTTAACCTTCACCACTAGAGCATTTCAGGTAGTTGCAAGAGGATGCAAGATGCCGATAACTACGATTGAACAAGTTTAATCCTCTGTATAACCTCCAGAGGCAGTCTGAAGCTAGATGCAAGAGTTTTGATTCCCTCTGCTGCAACTCTCCTCCGCAATCTTCTGCAACTCTTGGTTGTGCTTCAACTCGTTGGTCTGAACTGCCCTTAATGATAGTCAGTGTTGGGCGAGTTCACTTTCAACATGAACTAGTTCAAATTCCAGCTATAATTTGTCAACATTATTGACAGTATTCAAGCAGAACAAAAAAAAAATCAACTGTTTTAATGTTGTGTCAGATTTGGAGGTAGGTTAGATTTTCAGAGGTGGATAGAAACGGTGCAGTTTTGCTCGGAAGGCTTTTGAAATCTGGTATGAGCAAATTCTGAACTGAAAATATGGTAGCACTTCATAATACGTGTGTGCAGTTGAACATTAGTTATGCATTAGTTAAGCATTAGTTAACCATCATTCTAACCTTAGTTAACCCTTAGTTAAGGATTACATCTTAATTCTTTCGCATTACTTAATCATCAACTAATGACTTCTACAATGACCACTTGTTAAGCACTAGTTAAGCCCGTTCGTTATCCTAACCTTAGTTAACCCTTAGTTAAGCATTACTTAATCATTAAGTAATGACTCCTACAATCACCCCTTGTTAAGCATTAGTTAAGCCCGTTCGTTATCCTAACCTTAGTTAACCCTTAGTTAAGCATTACTTAATCATTAACTAATGACTCTACAATGCCCCTTGTTAAGCATTAGTTTACTCCCGTTTCTACATTATCAAATATCAGTTATGCATAGTTGACCCTTAGTTAAGACGTTACAACTCATTAAAAAGCATTTACAACTCATTAACAAAGTAAATACTGGCACGTATTATGAAGTGATGCCCCCCGTTCGTTATTCTACCATTAGTTAACCCTTAGTTAAGCATTACTTAATCATTAACTAATGACTCCTACAATACCCCTTGTTAAGCATTAGTCATGCGGTACTTTGTACATTTTCAAATTACCCATACTCCCGTTTCTACATTCTCAAATGATCAGTTATGCTTAGTTGACCCTTAGTTAAGTGGTTGCAACTCATTAACAAAGCAGTTACAATTAATTAATAAAGTAAATACTGACATGTATTATGAAGTGACGACATTGTAGGCTGATTTCACCCTTAGTTAAGCAGTAACAACTCATTAACAGAGCAGTTACAACTTATTAACAAAGCAGTTACAACTCATTAATAAAGTAAATACTGACATGTATTATGAAGTGACAACATTGTAGGCTGATTTCACCCTTAGTTAAGCAGTTACAACTCATTAACAGAGCAGTTACAACTCATTAACAAAGCAGTTACAACTCATTAATAAAGTAAATACTGACATGTATTATGAAGTGACGACATTGTAGGCTGATTTCACCCTTAGTTAAGCAGTTACAACTCATTAACAGAGCAGTTACAACTCATTAACAAAGCAGTTACAACTCATTAATAAAGCAGTTACAACTCATTAACAAAGTAAATACACACACACACGTATTCTTAAAAAAGTTTATTTAAATTAAAAAAAAACATTTAAAGTGCAATTGTGCCCAACTGGAAACTGCTGGTCTTCCTTCACAAACGGCCTCCCCTGCAAAAAATACAGAAAACAGAATGGCTCATATACAATGTGATCTATGATGATGATGATGATATAACAATGCTGTAGTGCAAACTGTAAATTGGAAAGTTTAATGAGTAAATATATGCGTAGTGAGGACGCCATTCTACTGTATACCTGCAAATGAAAATGGGACATAATGAGATACTATGCAGCAGTGCTGCCCCCAACGTCAGACAGACAGATAACACTTCCCCACATATATGACAATCACTGTGTTGTAAATTCAAGTAGAAAAATGTAAGTTGATATGGAACAGTGGCGAGCCAGAACCAAAGCATCGTACATCGCTAGATGTTGCATAGCACAACGTCTAATGATGTGCGATGCGCTTTGCATTCTACAGGTGCTCCCGTTTGTAACGTAGTTAATGTGACGCTGTTGGACTGCGCCGCAGTGGCCGAACTCCACGGAGGATGGTAGAGTGGACCGCGCAACACTGCACTCTTAAACCGGCCCGGTCCGCTGTTTGTGCCGCCGCGGGGGTGGGTTGTTGCGGTGCGCGCATCTCGGCGCTCCGTGCTGCTAAAAAACATTTTAAAATGTTTTTGTTATGTTCATATGTGTCACTGTTGCTTGCATGCGTTCTGGACGTACTGACTACTGACTAGCTTAGCATGACGGAAGTGACGTTGAAACCTCACACTTGTTACAACAGGCTTGTCTCTGGAACACTGCATACACTTGACCCCACGTCACACTCCTGACGGTCATTTTCACCAACGTGTTATTGTGCTGTCCTCATTTGTCCTCACTGGCTTTGAGCGCCACACACATGTGCTTCCTCAAATTGTTCCCCATTAACTGGTAATCATCTGATCAGTACTTGAGACAGCCAAAACAACTGTGTGTGCCAGCTGTGTGCGTAAGCACCTGCCTGACACACAAACACACTTAGCTCCTTCAGTGCTAAGGACCTCCTCAGAAGTCCAACAAAAGACACAAAAACACAATTTTTAAAATTGAGAAATAAATTTAAAGTTTTTGTTTCTTACATAGACTCTCCTAGTCAGACATTCATAAGAAGAGTTTCTCCATGATAAGCTGTTCACAGGAAAAATGAGCAACACACAACATGTATTTGTTGGAGCCAAATTGCCTTTTGTTTATTTGACTACAATTGATTATTGTATTTTATTCTATTTTTTGTTAATTAATTGAGTGGCGACGCCCATTGTGGGTGGAGAGGTATTAAGTAGTGCACCTGTGCAGTCAGGTGGTGCGGACCGAGAGCCAAAACAGTTTTTCGACCGTGCTGCATCGGGTCAGATCTTTGCTTTTATTATGTCATTCGTGTTCACTTTGATTTCTTAAAGAGAAGCTCAGTAAATTAATATTGAATTATCTGAAAATAAAAGAAGAAATATTGCTCGATTTTGTTGCACGCGTCAAACTAATTTTGGTCGCCCTGGTGTGCAGCTTAATGGTATGGGCTGTACAGTATTGAACAATTCAAACAGGAACAGCAGTAGTCATCCGCAGCATGCTGGGAGCAGGATAGCAAGTCAATATGAAAACGTTAGCAGATTATCAAGCAGAGTATATGGCTAGGCTCGGATAAGAGCTGCTAGGCAAGTATGACTAGGCTTGGGTAAGAGCATAGAGTCTGACCCAGTGTGCGAATTATCCACCGGCTTTCGGGGGGGTCGGATCAAATGATGACCCCCCAGGTTTTTCTGTACATTTATGGCCATAGAAATAAATAGGGATTCGAGACTGGTTTAGTTTAGATGTAATGCCTCATGCATAGCCTATCGGAGACGCGCAATCAGTGCACCGAGCGAGAACTTGCAGTATGACCGATCGTGCATTACCAAGGAACTCGTCACTCAGGAGGGGTATCTTATCTCTAGGTCTGTATAGGACTGCAGTATGCTACCTAGTGCTTAATTTAATTAAGATAACCACCCGAACCCACAATATCAACAGCAACCAATCAAATCACATGCACATGCCTTCCACACACACGCATAGCGGCGCACTACTACGCACACACATACACACACGCACACCGACACGGTGCACGCTATTAGTCCAAGCAGATCGCACACCCGCATACACGCATGGCCAC
>OMKY01244448.1:0-16807 GCA_900302395.1 Bregmaceros cantori | reverse complement strand
GTCTGTCCGTCTTCCTGCTCCCTGCTCAGCTGGCCCGTCTGCTCGCCCGGTTGTATTCGTCCCAGAAACCTGACTCTTTCCCTGACTCTATAATATATATATATATGTTATAGTGAATAAACTTGTGTTCTGCAGCGCATGAGTCCTGTGTTCATTCTGGTTTCTGACAGACACACAGTGGCGGTCCGACGGTGATTATTTGATTAACTTGCCGGGCAAAACCTCCTGCTGCGCAGCGAGTGTTGCTTCATTTCGCCATCTTGCGTTCAACTAAAATACATACAGCGATGGGGTCCGCGTTGGCCGAGTGGTTATGGACACCACACCTAACGTGACCCCATTCATGTTAGTGCCGCTGTGTCTACCGCAGCGTCCGCAGTGTCGCGAGTTCGACTACGCTCGCCGACTTGTGTGCAATGTCTACCCCCGATCTCTTCAACCCAGTTTCCGATTAATCCTATCCAATAAAGATGGGAAAACGGCGCTGACGCCGGAAAAAAAAACTTAAAAAAAAAAAACTACATACAGCGGGTTGGAGCTGGCCATACAGGTTAAACACCTCCATTTCGACAGTCCTCTGTTGCGACAGTTCTTATTTCCAACAGCTTCATTTGTAAGTTCTGCAATTCCAACATGGTAAATTTGCTGTCCTGACACAGAAGCGCCGCCGTCCCGACACGGAAGGCCCGCAGTTGCGGCCTGCTGGAAAGGCCGTTTCTAACCCTAACCCATACGACCCCTGACCGAATGCCGGCTAATCGAAATGCCGGGGCTGACACCCAGTGGGGACGAACGTTGCAGTTCCAATGCATTGCGGTAGATGATCGGAGTGGAGAAACGCTGAAATGGTGAGTGCCCCCCAGGCCATACATAGTCTTGTTGCTGCGGCTTAGATCACAGCACACACAGCGTTATGCGATCGCTTCCCCTCATGGTCATATACAGTACATGAGCCTACCCCACAGCATTAACACAGCGAATCCATCATTCCGTTCAAACGTTATTGCGTTAACACGCAGCGGCGGACGTGCATACAGCGGCGCACAGACGCAAAATAACTATATCCCATATGCTCTGCGTATTGGAGATATAATGACGTCTAATGGGGAACGAGATTGTGACGTCAGGCGAGGTGAGCGTGCGCACACAAACATACACACACATCAACACACACAGCGAAGCAGCCCGCGTTGATAAACACACTACTTCGCTGTGTGTGTTGGTGTCTGTGTGTGTGCGACGGGATATGCGAGGTCTCTGTTACGAGGGTGAACCGAATATTTCTCAGTACGGACCATTTCTACCACCTATCTACTTTTTGTTCATTCATGTTTGAATTGAGGTGTATATCAACAGTGCACATTTGATGCAACTGTCAACCTTTGGTCGTCTCTACAAATGCTCAGATGCGCGTGCGTGATTGCGCGCATGCTTGTGCAAGTGCACGCAGCCGCGCCGGCACCAGAGGCTGCTACTACTACGTATAATGAGCTCTTCCCAAGGACGCATCGCATTGGTTTTGATGCGTTTGGGAAGCGGACTTGAGCGTGATCGCTCGTCCCCAATTCTTGTACCCACAATCAGCTTCATGGTGTAGATTGGGTCTGTACCTGAGTTTGGTTCCAGCAGCCGTGGAATTAGTGATGTCACATTTGAACAGGGGACCCGTGTGTCCTGCAGCGTCACACAGAGCTTTCTGGAACTGGAACTGGTACACAGTCCTGGTGAAGTATCTGTTAGAAAGACAACAGGGAAACACACATCATACACAGTGCCGAGATCTATGGAAACTGTTCTTAAGTCTGATGGTCTTAGTAGGCAGAGCTCTACGTAAACACTTTCTAAGTCTAATCTTAGTATGCAGAGCTCTATAGAAACTGTTTTCAAGTCTGGTGGTCTTAGTAGGCAGAGCTCTATTCTGTATTACAAGTCAGCGGGGCCAGCTGGACGAACCAATTCAATGGATCGTCTGCTGAGCTTTCAGTGCCTCCAGCTGCCCCGCGTCAGCAATCAACAGTCCGCCTCCATTTAAGACAGCAACCGACCGCGGAAGGACGCAGCCCCAAAAGCCTTGGCTCAGGTTAGTGAACATGACTAATAGGCACGTCACACCACGTTTCTATACTTTGACGAAGTTTCCTTGGATAACTGTACAATTCCTGGTGATTGAACTCATCTGGGTGCTGTCTCTTCTACCAACAGCACAACCTCCAGGAGCCTCCACCGGAACCTGATTCTGCCCCGGTGGACTCAAATATTGAGATGAGTAACGTGTCTGATGATGAAGACATGGACAGTTCTTAGATAGACTTTGTTTATGTATTCCATTATGTATTTACCTACAAATAATATTTGTTTTCACATAATAATAAAGGGTTTTTCTAACCCTCCTTCTTTGTCTCCTCTCTGGGTCATTCCACATTCGTATAATAACCCATGACAGTCTGGTGGTCTTAGTAGGCAGAGCTCTATAGAAACTGTTTTTAAGTCTGGTGGTCTTAGTAGGCAGAGCTCTAAAGAAACTGTTTTTAAGTCTGGTGGTCTTTGTGCCATTTTTAGTTTAATCTCTGGAAAATATATCAATAGAAGAAGTCATTCAAATGACACCTCCACCCGACAAACAGACACAGGTACCTGATGAAGGAGTAGTCCCCTGAGACGTGGAACAGAGCCGGTGGGTCGCAGTAGGACTCATCTCGTGGCACTGCCTCCACCACTCCGACCATCTCTCGTCTGAATAATCACAATACTTTATTAATCCCAAAAGGGAGATTTCTCTTTTTCAGCAGTTCCAGCAGTTGACAGCCAGTAGGATCGGTAGTAACGCAGAAAACCATTAAATAGTTAACGAGAAATTCCGTCTGAAAATAGATGACTGAAAGCAAGCAAATGTACACCTCCCAGAACAAACACGGACAGTATGAGCTATATATTTGTAGGAGTGTGAAACCAACTGGAGGTTGCTGCATTAGAATCACACAACGCATATGATTGGATAAGAAAAAGCACATGACGTGGGTGGGTGGAGTTCCCAGCCTGCAACAGGAGCATAGCAATGGGGGTTGCTAAGGGAATTTGAATACTCAGTGACACCATGACTGGAAACGTCTGTGCCTAGACCAGTGTATACAAACAGTTGGTTGCCCTATGGTAATCGGCTGTACAGCCTGTTACCATCGAAGCAATATATACTCAATTACATTTCGCCCTTGCTACATATTTAATTATAGCATTGCTAGTAGTTCACAGGCTACTTACTGGATCAGTTCAGAACAAACAGTTTACTACAAAAAAAATTAGTACATTTTAGTTGCAGAGGACATCCTCCAACATTAAAAATGCTGCTTGTCATCTAATCGTGTAATTCACACATTTCCAAAACCATAGGAATGGTCTCCATTTACAAGATGATTAGTATTTAATGGTGGGACAAGCCACCATTAGGTATAGTTATTGTTTGTGCCTTTTGTTTAAAAACAACCAAGAGTATTTTTCATGAGTTGCCAAAGGCGGTAAATTATGACATAATAATGGTCAATCGCGCTGCACTGAGTAACTACATTCAACCGGAACGGATGGGAAAATGTAATCTGTATCTGCAGAGTATCAGAATCACTTTATTGCCAGATCGTAGATACACACAGATGTGGAATTTGACTTTACACAGTACTATGGAACCGGTAGAATTTTTCGGGCCTCCTCGAGAGGTAGTACTAGGCGTCCCGTTCCCATCACTCGCGGCCCGCGAGTTGTAGGGCCACTGATTGGTCAGCCACTGCTTCGAATTGATTGGGCGATGCAAATGCGCGGCGTGCTCATTGGTCAGCGTGGAGCGCCTCACAGTCCCGCGCTCGTCAAGCCCTCAGTTCATCCGCGGCAGTGAACAGGGATGGGTGTGTGTGTGTGTCAGAGTGTGTGTGTCTCAGTAGGAAGATCGCAACGTTACAAAATGCATTTCATTGCGAACACCGGATGGGACTGTCTTAACCACGCAGCCATCCAGCGGGTGCTTTTTCCACAGATACGATCGAATACACAACCATCCTCTCCCTCTATCTCTCACTCTCACTCTCACTCTCTCTCCCCCTGACACACGACTGAATTTGCAGCATCCACAATGCGCAGACCCCTCGCACGTTAGCCATTTGTGTGTGTGTGTCTCTCCCGATACTCGTACGCGTCTTTTTCTCTCTCCACTTCTCTCTCGCGTGCGAGTGGCGTGTACATTTAAATAGGAATTGCCGCCACCCAGATCGGCAACACCCACGCGGCGGGGGGGGCGGTGGGGCGGTGGGGGGGTGTGGTGGTCCAGACCCTTCCGTGGAGACCTGTACATAGTGCCTTGTCCCCTTGTAAACGAAACATTTAGTTTATTAGAGTTCTCCATGGAGAAGTGGCTATAGAGTACCAAGATGAACTCACGATCACTCAATGAGTCTAGGGGCCTATCGACTAACATTCACACTATGCACAACCTGTGAAAGTGGCTGGTACTCAGCAGGCCTGGTGGCCCCCCCCTGGCACATTTGAGTACTGATTCAGACAGTCGTCGGCCCGTGCCTATACCCTGGGGTTTTAACAGCCGCGGTGGACGCGAAGGTTAGGAGCCAGGGCCTTTTAAAGGCCTTTTTTTAAAATGTTTTTTCCAGCCCATTCAGGCTGTTTTTTCCAAGCTTTATTTATTAGGGTTAGTGGAAACAGGTGAAGATGGGGGGTAGACATGCAGGAAATACGTCGGTGGTGGGATTCAAACTACCGACTCACTGCACCATTAAGGCATATACGTGCTTTCCCATGCACTGCCTAACCGACTGAGCTACTAGGCAGCAGTTAAAGGCCATTTTAAAGTCATTTTTTGGGCGCAAGCGCGGTTTTTCATTTTTTATTCAGAGAGATAGTGACAGGATTAAATCGGTAACTGGGATGAAGAGTCAGGGATGACATTGCAGAAAAGCCGGACAGGGGATTTGAACCTGCGGCACTGCTCAACCTATGGTCTGGGGGGAGACGGAGGGAGCTCTATAACCGCTCTGCCACCTTTGCATTTTGTGAGGCCTTGGATTCTTGACCTCTCTCTGGCTCTAGTTGTGAAGCGTGACCCTTTTGCTGGATGCCCCGGAGGAAATCTTAAAATAAACTAATACTCAATGTCCTCCAGGGGTGTATGTTTGGTCATCCACCTACTTCAGTTGCCACCAGGTCTCCATCCATTGGTCCTTGGTGAAGTTCCCTTCGAAGGCTCTCCAGCGCCACTCCTCCAGCATGTAGGTGAAGGGCATGGTGGCTACGATAGTCAGAGCCTGTTTCAGCAGGAAGTTGATCTCTGTCTCTGAATAGATAAGACAGAAACATCAATAGATACATCAGCAAGTCTACAAAGTTCATATTTTCATCATCATCATATTTCTGTAGCAGAGTGTGCACCAACACGGGTCACCGTTCTCCAGAGGCGCCGATCCTGTGATGTTGCGTTTAGTGTCGGTAGGTCCTGACCATTCCGAGATCGTGTCATACCAGCATTTGCGTCGTCTGTAGCTGCTTCTTTTACCTTCCACCGATCTCTTAAGGCACAGCTTTGATTTGCCTTTTTGCTTTTCATTATCGCCTTTATTGTTTTTAGTACGGCCAGTCTGTGGAGTTCTTTCATTTCTATATGATCAGTCAGTCTGTGATTTTATTTTGATTGTGTTACTCAATTTGTGTTTGTCCAGTAGGAACATTCAAGGTTACTTGGGACATCCCAAATCTCATCAATAACATCTCAATGATATGAATCGTTAATGCATTTTTTTTGTACAAAACGTGCACCAGCAGACATGTACAAGTTAAAGACATACCCTTGATGTAAAACTTTACAATTCTATTCCGAGAATCGTTTAACATTCCATGCAACCCCGGATACAAGACACATGTAACATTAGGTTATTATTTATTATAAGGTTCTGCAATTACTATTTCTTCTGATTGGATCACTGTAGATGATTGTAATTGCAGAACAGATGAGATAATTATCATTGCTTATTTTCTTTAGGTATTTTATTTCAGGATAGTTCACCCTGCTAAGAATAAGGCTTCCTTTATGGTCAGTTTGTTCTTCTTCTGATTTTTATAACAACGTCATACAAGGACATTGTTTTGATACTGATGACCAAGATAAGCTGATACGATGCAAACATTAAATGTCCCTCCATCTGTTAGTCCCAAAGCATCTCCACGTGAGAGGCCGATTAAAGACGTGTAGTAAAACAGAATGCTGCTGATAACATGCTATGATACAGCTGAATCATTTATGGTCTTTTATCTCTATGTTTCCCTGATCAAACCTCAGACTTTGATCAGCCTCTGCCGTGCCCAGGCCTAATGAGCATCGCCTACGTCTACTATTGCATTTGAGCATTGGGCTTAAAAACTACTAACAACAATAACAATAGATTGCATATGAAAATAAAAAATGTGATCTAGGCCTGTATTCACTTTAATATTGGATGGGGAGCCAAGTTCAATAATAAAATAAAACATTTAGCGAGGGACAATTAAACGTTTAATAAAAGTTAGCAAAACTAATTAAACAAGTTAGCAAAAACATTTAAATAATTTAACAAGATATTTCAATCTCTTTCATTACGTCTCTGTGGACCTTCACAGTCTATTATTCTAGACTAAGGGACCTATGACTTAATGGACATCCAATAGAGCAATTCTGCTAAGCCCGTACAACCATCTTCTCATGTTTCATGTTTGATCTTGCAGTGTTTAATGGCTCTGTAATGTCTGTCCTAAAATAAAACTAGAAGCAATCAGAGATTTCAAACCTGCGGTGGTACAAAAAAACAGTACCTTTAGTGCTATCAGTATGTGTAGCAACACATTATCAATGCAGGTGCTCGAGTAGCGTCAATTGTGATTGACCCATAGACTGTATTCCCACCAGTGAACATGACAACTACATTTCCCAGCAGCCCGTGTGACCCGGAAGTCTGGTCACGTGACTGCGGTAAGCGCCCAGCTAGCAGTAAGCGCCCAGCTATTGGTAAGTTGGTGATCAAGTATGATTATGTCACTTATCGGCAACAGAAATGCATCAAAATGTAATTGATTCTTTCGTGTGTCATTTCCAACAACTATACAAAATGTAATCCAGATCCATGCAACTTTTGTCCAAGATAACAACTGTTATCTTGGACTAACTAAGTAATTAAGGGCGTATACAAACCAACGTGTTTATCCCGGGTCTGACTCGTTTTAACCGAGATGGAACTCGTTTCCGAGTTGTCCCGTTTGGTATGAATGCGCCAAGCGGGTCCGAGTCCGCGCTAAATCATCCGAGACGAGCCCTGCTAGTCTGTGTGTGTTTGTGTGTGTGTGTGTGAGCATATGCACGAGCCCATGCTGTGACCTCCCTCTCCCTCCCATTATTCAATTATTATTATCATAACCAATATTTATTATGGTACTTTCTCGTCCCCTTCTTTTAGATATTTTAACTGCGGTCCGGAGCAAACGCGCCGCACGCACGCGCGCACACACATGCACGCACAAACACTTGCGAAAATGCTCCGCCGAAAGGCTGTTCTGGTTATGTCCTTCTCCCACTTTGTGAGTGGCTAATATTCATCATTGAATACACCCTAATTCACTCATTCATTGTATCTAGCAATCGGGGTGGCAGACAATCTACCAAGTACCAGCACCGGTGACAGACCCAGGGCTCTCAGGTGTTCGGGTGACCGTCTTGTAATTTGGCCACTGTCCTCCAAGCAGGGTTTGAAAACGAAATTATTTTTTAAAAGTTCCGTTCCGAACGGTTCAGGCACGCCTTTGTTTAATGTTTTCATTCTCGTAACTGTTCCGCTACCAAAATATCGGTCCTGAACCGGTTCGAAACACAAAAAAACAGTTAAAGAAATATTTTTTCATTTCCGTTTCCGCTCCTCATAAAACTCCGTAAAATTCAGTTCGTTTTTGGTTTCTGTTTTCGTTCCTTGAACCGGTTCGAAGCCCTGCCTCCAAGTACCTTTGTCTGAAACAAAGTCATGCTCCAGGAGACCCAGGGACTTCAGGTGCTCGGGCGTGGCTGCAGACAAGGACATGATCTCTCCCACGGCCTCGTGGAAGCCCTCGTTGGCTCCGTCTCTCAGCAAGTAGGACAGGTTCTGGTAGGCTGTCTGGTACTGGTTGTGACCCATCTCATGGTGGGCCGTTAGAAAGTCATCCATGGTCACCTTGGTGCACATTTTGATCCTGGTACAGAAACAGTCAGGGCCGGGGTGAACTTTCCCATGTTATGTGGAGATCACTGTATATGTATAGGGTGGATTGTCCTAATGTGGGCCACTGCCTAATGTGGGACACTTAAGCTCCAGAGGCTCTGGCTCCTAAACTAATGAATGTCAGTGAAACTATGGTAAAAGCAAACTAGAGCAATCCACCCCACTGATGTTCAAGCTATGGATGTCAACGATACATTGATAATCGTTTAAAAATCCACCTGTTCAAGACCGCCTTTGAAATCAAATAACCCGCACACCCTGTCCCTCTTTCTTTTTGTCTAGAGTTTTTTTTTCTGTTTTAGTTCTTTTATTTTTTTGTTCTTTAGCTCGTTTCTTTTAAATCTGTAAAGCAAGTGTCTTGAAAAGTGCTTTAAAAAAACCCTCTGTATTATTATTATTATTATTACTATTAACAAACTAACTTAGTTACTTTAAAATCAAAGTAGCCAGAGTGCCGCAGTAACTTAGTTAGTTACTTTTAGCTTAGTTACTTTTAAGAAGAGTAGTGAGTAATCTGGTTGTAACCTCCTTGTGCCCCCCCGCTTACAAGCAGCGAGTAAAATGCTGATTCAGTGCTGTGTTATCTTTATAGTATTACACTGGGATACCCCCGCACAAGAGGAAGCGGACGTTATCACAGCTGATGGACACACACACCAACCTTGACAATTCAACATTAATTGCTGGAGCGCCGCTGTCGTTTCTGTGCTGATAATGGGCAGGATCTTAGTGATAGCAGAGATACCAGGGGATTGTGAGCTGTGTGTGTGTTATCGTTCCTTTTTTTACTGACACAGGCCTCACAACCTGGGGAAAGCAAGTAAAGTCCACGACACATTCGTGCTGTCAATCTCCCCTCAAATAGGATTCGAAATTTGAATGTGTTGAAATTAGAAATTTGAGTAAATAATCAAACTTGTGAGAGTTTCAATGGAGCAATCGACAATGGACTGCCTTTGTCCACAGTGTGCACAAGTGTGCGCTGTGCGCACACCACCTGTGTTTGAGTGTGAAGTCTGCTCAATTAAAGATAATAAGACATTTACTGGAAGATTCAATAAACGCATGATTTAATAATCAGTTAAACCCGTTCCATTGTCTCATTCCTTTTAAAAGTACTAGTAGAAGCAGCCAGCCTATTGGTCCAGAAGAACACGTGACCACTCGGTGAGTAACTTCAAGTAGGATTTTGACTGTATTTCATCAATATTCATACAAAAAAGTTAACGAACCAAGGAGTGTGATGTGTAACTGGTCACATAGCGACATCTAGTGGTCAGATTTTTAATTGGTGTGCGTTTTTGTGTGTCCACGTATCGTGGCCTTCACCAGACTTTATATACATACATATAGGCACCGGAAGTGACCTACAGAAGCGCGGGACAAAATGACTCCCCCCAGTGTTTCACAGGTAAACTCGTCTATTCAGTATCCAAAAGAATGGGCGGGGCCATGACACGGACAACATGTGTTCTACGCGTATGAGCGGAGTATTGACCAAACAAGTAAACAATTAATTGCTGCCGATTAATCGATTATCAAATTAATTGGCGATTATTTCAATAATTGATTAATTGGTTGCGGCTCTAGAAATTATCGATGAATCACCCATTTTTACGATTAATCGATTCATTTTTCAATTAAAATCGTATCGATTATTACCGTGAATTATTAAAAGTTTGCAGTATTTAATATTGGGCATTGGGAACATCGTCGATCATCAAATTAGATGCAGATAATTTCAATAATCGATTAATGATTTCTTTTTTTTAAATGTTTTTTTTCAACCTATTCAGGCTATTCTTTCCAAGCTTTATTTATTAGGCTTAGTGGAAACAGGTGAAGATGGGGGGGTAGACATGCGGGAAATACGTCGTGGTGGGATTCGAACCACCGACTCACCGCGCCATTAAGGCATATGCGTGCTTTCCAGTGCACGGCCTAACCGACTGAGCTACTGGGCAGCACGATTCTTGATTTCTAAAGCGCACCTTAACCGGTGTCTGTCCACAGGTGCTCTGGTGTCCCTTGTAGTCCTGCTGGTGGGGGAAGCCCCGCCCACACCTCTGACAGAGACAAGGCGTGTTGAATCCGTGTCCCTCCATGTGAGACATCAGCAGCAGGGCCGAGTGGAAGCCCTTCCCACACTCGTTGCAGGTGAGGAGGCGCTGGTGGGCGCTGGCGTGGGTCTTCAGCTCCTCGCGCGTCGCAAAGCTACGCCCGCACTCCGGGCAGCGGATCTCGTCGGGAGCGACCTGCAAAACAAAAGGGTTTATAGTCGGGCTTGGAACCAATAGTTTTTCACAATCGATTAGTTCCAAACAGAAGCACAATTATAACGTTCCTGAGTTCCACTAATAAACTGACATTCCCCAATTCTAACATTCCCGCTTACGAGTTCCACTAATAAACTGACAGTCCCCAAATGTTTAGAACAAAACAAATATTGTTCCTGGAACGGTTCATTTAGTTCCTGTGAGCTGACACACGGGCTGTGTCCGAAATCGCTCCCTAACCCCCAGATAGTGCACTACATGGGGTGCACGCCAGTTTGTAGGGGTGTCCGAATTCTCCATGTACCCTATATAGTGCACTCAAAGTATCTCACAATGCACCGCAAAAAGAAGTGGGCATCAGATGCACCGTAGACGGAGCAATATAACCCATAATGCATTGCGAGACGTTTTAAAAATAATCTAAACTTCACAAAAATGGCGTGGCGGGAGTAAATAGCGACCGACCATGGCAAATTGTTATAAATGTAAATACTTTTGACTTTTTGTGATGATTGTTGAATTTTATAATTATATTTTTTATAATTATATTTTATAATAATTTTGACGGCTCCAACTCTAGTGTCCGAAATCTCGGCCGTTGCCGAGTGCACTATAAGTGAGTGCACTATATGGGGGGTAGGGAGTAGGGAATAGGGAGCGATTTCGGACGTTGCGCCAGGTGGCGTTTCAATTCTAGTTGATGCTCGTCAAAGGCATGGCAGCAGAGACTGGCGGATGCAGCGACCGGAATCCCTCTAGTGGCAAGGCCTGGGGCTACAGCCACTCTAACCCACTCTTAACCAGATATGGGCAGAGCCATAAAAATTACTTAAGTAAAAGTATTGTTACCTCAGCAAAATATTACTCAAGTAAAAGTAAAAACTAGTCATCCAAATAGTTACTCAAGTAAAAGTGAAAAAGTACTCCACCAAAAAGTTACTTAAGTAGCAAAAGTACTGAGTGACTTTTAATGCCCCTTGTTGATTACAAATTCCCGGGAATCCCCCGCTTTTCGTATCCTCCTGGAAGGAGTTATAAATATTGATGTATGATACAGAGAGAGCAAGAGAGAGAGAGGCCGAGAGAGAGACCAAGAGAGAGAGACCAAGAGAGAAAGAGTCAGAGAGAGCGAAATCACCTGATAGAAAGCAAGAGAGAGATAGAGATAGAGAGAGACCACCCAAGGGGGAGAGAGGTATGACGCCAACAGTTCCCAACAGGTATCGCTGAAGGCCAAGTTAATGTAACTAGTAGCGAATTGCTGACATCTCAGTAAAAAGTATATTTTTTACCTCAAATTTACTCGAGTAAAAGTAGAAAGTAACTTGTGAAAAATTTACTCCAAAAGTAAAAAAGTACACAAAAATATTGTAACAGAGTAAATGTAATGCGTTACTGCCCATCTCTGCCCATCTCTGCTCTTAACATGGCTCCGGTGGTACCGTTAGTGAGATCAAACCTACCTCCTGTTGGCCCCAGCAGCCCGTATCCAGCTTGTGCTGCATGAAAGCGTTGGCGCTGTTAAAGATGCGCAGACAAGCCATGCACGATATGCGCTGCGGCTCGCACTTGTGCGCGCGGTACAGCCGCGGCA
The DNA here is from genome assembly GCA_900302395.1 of Bregmaceros cantori. Classification (NCBI taxonomy): domain Eukaryota; kingdom Metazoa; phylum Chordata; class Actinopteri; order Gadiformes; family Bregmacerotidae; genus Bregmaceros; species Bregmaceros cantori. Next base: position 4,667 of record OMKY01244448.1, on the reverse strand, counting down.
GGCGGAAGTGGCGGCTGCAGCGGAGGCAGGTGTACGGCCGCAGGCCGATGTGCGAGAAGCTGTGCCTCAGCAACTGGTTCTTGTTGGGGAACGCCAGCCCGCAGTCCGTGCAGTTCAGGCTGGCCTGGATGCAGTGCTTGCGCGCGCGGTGTCGCACCAGCGCCTCCTCGCAGCGGAAGCGCCGGCCGCACTTGTCGCACTCGGCGGTCGGCGCGTTCTTCATGTGCTTCTCCTGCACGTGGATGATGCACACGTTGCGGTCGGAGAACACGCGTTTGCACGTGTCACACTCGTAGAACTCCGACTCAAAGTGCGTGTTGCGCAGGTGCAGCTGCAAGGCGTGCTCGTTGACGAAGGTCCGCCAGCACACGCGGCAGTGGGTGGACTGGGGCACGTAGACGGGCGTCTGGGCGGCCGTCTGGTTGTTGGCGTGCATGCGCAGGTGTGCGCGGTAGCTGCTCAGCTGGCAGAAGCGCTTTCCGCACTCGGCGCAGAGGTGCGGCCGCTGGCCCGTGTGCAGGTTCATGTGGTCGCGCAGCTCGGCGCTGGAGGCCAGCGACAGGCCGCACACCGAACAGTCGTGGTTGCCGGTGCCATCGGACTCTGGAAGGAAGAGGCGAAGGGATGAGTTGTCTTCGGGCAGACATGATTAGGTCTGCACTTGTTGCAGTCTAACAAGGAGCACAGACGATGCCGATTACAGTGGCGTGCACTTACGACTCAGAGGCGCGCGTTTCTTACTATGCCCTCCTACGGTGATCGATTAAATGTGCAAGACATACAACTCTATGCCAATTTCTCAGCATGACTAATTTCAATATTGATCACCAGGTGAAGGGGTGGGGGGCTCCTCGGCTGCTGGATGCACCCCCCAGGCCCCCCGCGTCCTCGGATCCACTGCTCGTGGCGAGTTACGGCCGAGCCTATTTGCATCTGCCATGGTCACCACGGCGGGTTTCCCCGTGTGCGGGTCCGCTGGCTCTATACTCCGTACCCCCCCTCCCCCAACTCCCCCCATGCACAAAAGCTTATGGGCTCAGAGCCCTTGTAATGGACACGACAGGGCGGTGAAGTCCTTCCGCGCGAAAATGTTCGAACACACAGACACTGGTACATTTCAATGAGAATACGGGAGGAATGCAACGCGCAGACAAAATTCCAGAACGGGTGTTTTCTCGTGTGATAGTTACACACAAACACAAAAATGTGCACGTAAATACGTGCGCGAGTACTATTTCCATTATATGCCATGTAAATATGCAATATCATCTACCTCTGATCATTAGTTGAAATAGTTTGACGCAGTACCACGCTAATACTGTAGGGGGCGATAATGCGTATACATGACGTCAAGGGAATATGCCTGGCAATGGAAAGACGTAGAAGAATCTGTGACGAGTTCTGGGAGAACCTCAGAATGCCTTCCTTCGGCAAATATTGTAAAGCAACCACAAAACGACCAGAATACAGTTTTAAATGGTCTACTATGACTCCCCATGCCCACTATAAACACAGAAACCCCTTTAATGCAAACCGTGGCCCCCTTGAGAATAAAGGACAGAGACACTCTTGCGCATGCAATTAACATAATTATATTTTTTATAAATATAGGCTTTCATAAATTGTATTAATATATCTAAATATCCAAATATAATGTACCACACAACCTTCAAAATATCATTTTCTCAATTTACAACAAAATGAACCGATTTCGATTTCAAGCCAAACCCTAAGCACAACCAATACTACGATTCTAGTCAGACGTCGTATCCTGTAGAGATGGAAAGACCCCTATGCTCCTTTCCTGATCTCTTCCATTCCGTTCTCTCGCTTTATATAACCCCTGGAGATCTTGGACGCTCCAAACGTGGATAGCAATCTGCATACTGGACCTGATACCGCCTCTCAACAATAACATGCCCTTTTCTCTCCCTATCCCTTTTTGGCACCAGAGTGTGAACCAAATGTCCCTAAGTCAATTTCCAGTTGTGTTTCACTCGTGACCTGGCAATAAAAACGATTCCGATTCTGGTATTTGTAAAGTTGAAGGAGGTCCCCCAATAAAAAACATTCTATCTAAACTTCCTTGGGATAATCTAGATTATCCCCGATGGTATGAACGGTGGTCGTACCATCCTCCTCCTCTTCATCGAGGCTGTCCTCATCGTCGTCCATGTCAGAGACCTCGCTGTCCTCAGAGGAGCTCGGTCCCTCCGTCCTCTGCTGCTCGTCCGGAGGAGCAGAACTCGACACCTCGGGCTGAGGAGGTCAACATTTGGTTAATACTAGGGGTGCAACGGATCAAGAGACTCAGGGTTCGGACCGGTCCTCGTATCAGATTAATCATTGCCATCCCTACCTCGGGCTGCTCTGTAGATGCATCGTCCGCGGAGGTGGAGGCAACATCGTCGACTGCGATTGTGGCCTCGTCAGTTGCCGAGGTTTCGTTTTCTTCTACCTCTACCTCTTCAGGGGCCGAGGAATCCGCCGATGCGGCTGCATAGAAACAGCCAGGTGTTAATTAGGGAAAAGACTTCATTTTATGATTCGAGTAAGAATCATAATTATTATGATTTGAGTGCTCCAGTGGGTTCGCGACACATAACTTCTGACCGGGTGGATGTATTTGACCCAAATTCATTTTGCTTTGTTTTCACAACAACGGTTTGGTTTTAAGACATGGGTGGGGAACCGGCGGACTTTGGGGCGTGGTGCGGCCCACGACATCCTGTCATGTGGCCCGTGGAGCAATTCCTGAATTCATTAGGATTTAATAACTCGAGACGTATGTGGCGCGACGAAAGGTGACGCACTTAGATTCTCTGAGATACTCGGTGTTCTCCATTTCGTCTTTTTATGAAATAACGGTGCGCAGCGCTTGCCTGCCTGTGTGTGCGTCTGCGCGAGTCTACCTGCGTTCGTACGTGCGCGGGCGAGCTCGCCCGCAAGCCACGCCCACAGCTGCCCCATCACCACCAGTGCACTAAACACAACAAGCCAACAACCGACTGCTGCAAAATCAGACTAAAACTAAATTAAAAAACTAAATAAAAAAACTAAAACTAAGAACAATGGTGCTAAAACTGACTATGACTAAAAGGGCATTTAGACTAAAAGGTTCCCCAGCCTCGTTTTAAGATAAAGGATATACATTTAATATGTTTCATATAAAAGGATAAACTCTTTCAATATGGCCGACTTTGTCCTTAGTGTAATAACAAAATACTGGCTGTGTCCGAAATCGCTCCCTATCCCTACTCCCTACCCCTACTCCCTACCCCCCATATAGTGCACTCACTTATAGTCCACTCAACAGCAACAGCCGACATTTCGGACACTAGAGTCGGCGCCGTCGAAAATGATTATAAAATATATTTACAAAAAATATCATTACAAAATTCAGAAATCATCACAAAAAGTCAAAAGCACTTACATTTATAACAATTTGCCGTGGTCGGTCGCTATTTACTCCCGCCGCGCCGTTTTTGTGAAGTTTAGGTTATTTTTAAAATGTCTTGCAATGCATTGTGGGTTATGTTGCTCCATCTAGGGTACATCCGATGCTCACTACTTTTTGCAGGGCATTATGGGATACTTTCAGTGCACTATCTAGGGCACATGGAGAATGCGGACACCCCTACAAAATGGCGTGCACCCCGTATAGTGCTCTATATGGGGGTTAGGGGGCGATTTAAGACACAGCCACTGTCTTGTCTGTCTGGGAAGCGGCCTGTACAAGGCCCCTGTGACGTCACAATTTGGAAACTTTGAAACCAACGCCAGTCCTTCAGAAAGCGTGGCTCTACAACACGGTATTTCTGGGTTCCTTTAGCAGGCGGCAACGGCTGCATACTTCCAGGTTTTTGGGTGAAGTACAGTGAATGTGCGTCGGGTCTTTTTTGGCAATCAGCAAACTCTAGTCCAACAAGTAGTTGTGGCGATTATGATGTCACAGCACGAGGGCTGCGAATCGTCAATTAGTTGAACATTGAAAGGATTGGACGATGATGTTGAATAGTATTAATCATGTTTTGGATCAGTAAGGCGTAGCAGAGGTGGTGGCTTCAAGTCTGACAACAAATGATGGTCCACGCATCGCAGGAGACCACAACGATCATTGGGTCTGGAGTAAGCATGCTCGAAAAAAAAACTGTCCAAAAAGTATCAATCAAATAAAGTTATAAAATCACCTTAACGCCAAATCGCTCTCTATCCCCTACTCCCATATAGTGCACTCAACAGCAACGACTGAGATTTCAGACTCGACTCGGACTTGACCCCTAAAGACTCGGACTAGACTCAAGCTCGACCCCTAGAGACTCGGACTTGACCCCTAAAGACTCGGACTCGACTCGGACTCGTGAGTTCGGGACTCGTGTACATCTCTGCCTTGCGATTAACGGCAGCAGTTGTCGATTCATTGACTAATCGTTGGGAAAAGCAGACTCACGTGGCGTGGCCTCGGCGGGGACGGCCGGGGGCGTTGCCTCCGCCGATCTCTCCTCCGCCGCGTTGTCTTGAGCTGCAGGATCTGGACTGGCTACCCGGGGCGCAGTGCATGGACTGGGATCCGGTGGCGCGGTAGACGGGCTGGGAACCGGGGGTGCGGTGGACGGGCTGGGAACCGGGGGTGCGGTGGACGGGCTGGGGTCCGGGGTCTTGGTGGG
>OMKY01244446.1:0-11892 GCA_900302395.1 Bregmaceros cantori | reverse complement strand
CCCTCTAGTGGAGGTCATCCTGACAATGAATACAATTCTACAGCACATGCTCTCTGAAAATGACCATGGTTGGCTCAGTGTTTATCTGATTCTCAAATGGCTTTGCTTGTTATATACCTGGGTTGTAGTGAAAATACTTACATGTTAAAAATAGATCTGCCCAGGCAGAGGCCCAGGTCAAGATTCAAGATTTTTTTTCCTGCCATATTGCATACATGACAGCAGTGCACACACATGGAATTTTAGTTGGACATGAAACAACTCTCTCAAGATCAACAGGTAATGAACAAGGTCAACACAAAAGAAATAAAAGCACATAAGTTAAAAAGAGAATATATAGAAACACATGTAACATGTTAACATATCAAGCAGGGCTACCCCATGCATTCAGTAGCATCACTGTGCCAGGACTGGGATTAAAAATCCAGATTGATATTTTCATTGCAGCTCGGCCCATCTGTTGGGGAATGAAACGCAGGCATCGTAATGATGAGGTCACAGATGAGTTATTTAAAACTCTATTTTGGGAGTGGCTAATGGGCCAAAAACTTGATTTATTAGCCATTAGCATCAGTCAACAGCCCAAGTTCATCCTGACCGGCCCAAATATATCATGTTTCACTCGGAAATTGTGGCGCATGCCAAATGAAGCCTAGCGAACCAACGAACCGCATCCATCACACGCGGTTAAACGGTACATTGATCCTTCTAATCGCGTGGGATGCATGGACGATTTGTTGGTTCTGGCTCGCCAGGCTATGCCAAATGGACAGTCCTGGGGATGTCTCTCCAGTGCCACCTGGAGGTCTGACAGGGCACGGGAGTGATTGACAAGATGTTAGATTGATGTGGGATTATCGCTGTCCCAAGCAGTGTCTCTGTGTGTGCATGGGTTTCTCTTGGAATATTAGTGTACAACAAACGCACACAGTAGAGCAGGATCGACGCTGCTCCCGGCCGATCGCAAGGGCCAAGCTCTGTAAACGAAATGTATTTATTGTATCCCCCGAAACGCGGAGAGTCGGGGACGTAATGGTTTGGCGTGCTTCGCTGTGTTAATCCTCTACGGTAGCTCCATGAACTTATTTGATTTCGGGGGACACTTTCAAGATGGCTGAATTCAAGATTTTTTTCAAGCTTTGTTTTCAGGGAGACACCTTTAGCAGCATAGGCCTCATTTTTCTTTACTGTATGTATTATTTTCCCATTTTATGCAGCCAGTTTTTACACTTTTACCCTTGCACCCTTGTATGCATGTCGATTGGCCTGTCCTGATTTTATGGCTTCTGGCTTGTGTGTTTCTGTCTGTGGGGCAGCTTAGTTATCCAGCACACTGCTGATGTTGGACTCCCAGTGCTTTTTATGTTGTCTTCGTCATGAATGATGCAGTGTGCTTGATTCATGTTCTTCCTGTCTGGGCCTTGCAAAGCAAATTGCCCCTCTGGGGGGACATCACTAAAATGGATTGATTGATTGAATTGGTTGTGCATATATTTAGATGAAACAGGTTGGATGCTTTGTTGAGGGACAGTAGCCTGCTTATGCCTCAAGTTTATGCATCAACATCTGACAGAAAAAAGGAACTATTACTGGAATAGTTTCGAGGATTAGTCTCGAAGATGGCTTGTCTATGGCATGGAGATTATAAGTAGGGTGGATTGCCCTAATGTGGGACACCAAAGCTCCTCCCTAAACTAATGAATGAAACTATTGTTAAAAGCAAACTATGTTAATGTGTCTAACATTAAGTTCAACTGTTCAGCACTACAATTATTTCTGAACAGTTAAAACTGACGTTTTAACTTTTGTTTAAACAAAGGTAATGTTTTATTTTTTTCCAATCTTTTTTTTCAATTATTTTTAATTATTATTTTATAAAGATGTTTAACAATCTGTAAGAATCTGTACCACATTTTGTCCAAACCGAAACGAAAATGTATATCCCGTTACCTTGCTATGCACAGTCTGCTACATGTGGAAGTCAGTCTGATGTTTTAACTGCCGTTTAAATGAACGTAATGGGTTTTTTTTTTTCAATTAAAGATTTATTTACCAAATGGAATATGAACAGTGCTGACAGACCAAAGAGAACTGAAAAATGTATATACAGTTACCCTGCTATCACCCATGTTTGTGCACAGTCTCTGCTACATGAAGAAGTCAAACCTGACAACCGCTCTCTACAAACACCCAGTGTGAGGACTCTATTTGCACTCAACTGACAATCTCCAATGAGGGGCGGCGGCGTGCGCACCTTGCGGAGCGAAAGCGCAGCTCATGGTAGCACTGCACGAAGCTGTGATAGATGAACGTGATGGGCAGTGCTAGCAAGACGATGCCGCTCACCACGCATACTCCACCCAGCACGCGACCGGCCACCGTCACGGGGTACATGTCCCCGTAGCCCACCGTGGTCATGGAGATGATCACCCACCAGGAGGCGGCGGGTATGCTGGCATAGTCCGGGTTGCCACGATCCAGCCCGTGCTCCAGGAGCTGTGCCAGTGCGCTGAATATAGCCATGGCGACGCACACAAACACAAGCAGCATGAGCATCTCGCGGCAACAGCGTCGCAGCGTCAGGCCCAGTGTCTGCAGCCCCAGGAAGTGGCGCGCTAGCTTGACCAGCCAGAAGACACGCACCACGCGCAGCACCCTTAAGGTCACACCGGCACGCTGCAGCTGCGGGTCCTCGGTGCCCGTTGCGGTCGTCACAGCCACCGTGACGTAGTACGGCACCACCGCCAGCAGGTCGATGATGTTGAGAGGGCGCTGCAGGAAGGCGCACTTGTTGCGCGCCAGCGCAAATCGCATCACACACTCTGCCGTGAACCAGCCTATGCAGATTGCCTCCACGATCCTGTGTGTGCAACAGTCAAAGGGACAGTTTACAGTTTCGGACAAATTAGTCTATGGAATTTGGAGCTATTTATTATGATTTTTTTATTATGACAGCCGCCACCTAGGGGTGCCCGGAGCTCACAGGATCAAAGCAACTGACTGTTATCATGCAGTTGCAATTAACTCTAGGTTCAAGTTACAACGACAGCATAGGTGTACATAGATACACTTTGAGCTTATTCAGAACAATGTAATTTAACCTCATTCCCAGGGTTCAGGGCCAACAGAGGTTGGCGGCCAGCAGAATTTTACTTTTTAGGGTTAGAATTTGGTGGTAAATACAATTTACATTGGTAAAGTAAAACTCTTGGCTTCACACTGTGCCAGAGCCTCCTCACACACTATACTGTGTGAAGCAGACTTGGAGAATCGACAGGAATTTTTGTTATTAGATATTACATAACCATGTTGAAATGAGTAAATGACTTTAATGGGTTCAAAATCTGCAATAAGTGCGGTGTAACACATGATAATGCACCGCTATGCAATTTTACTAAAATGTCATAACTACAAACTCCAAGTGGCTCACAAATGAAAAACACTTTTCAAATCCATACTGATTACTTCAATGATGAAGAACATTGAATATAATTTGCCGTTTGGTTAATTCATTTTTTTTGTAACTAATTTTGAGCTCATGTGCAACATTGTGGGGCTTACTAGTGCGAGTGCCTGCTGTACTTGAATTGCTTGGCCACTTTCATGGCTGCATTCAGACCTTGCGCATGAAATAATATTTGGATCAACGTTACCACAAGGTGTTTATGGGGGCTTTGACATGCACAGATCATACGAAAAATAGTTTGGCATTATTTAGCCCAAAACAACTAATTCCATCCAAGTATTTTCTTAATGATTTTAATTATTTACTGTACACTTCATTCCCCAAGGATGAAGTCTAGCAAGTGTGGCTATATACTGTAATGGTTGGGGCGCCTCCACTCTACTACTACCCTACCTCAAAGGCTAAGTTATCGTTGTCTTTTACCTATTCTCTCCATACGCCTTGTTTTCCTCTGCAGCGCGCCAGTCAGGCAATGTGCTGGCACAGAGCATCACCATAGACACGACGACGAACAGCATCGACACCGCCGCCAAAACCTGAATGAACGAAAACCAATATGCAGATATTTAATAAGCACCAACAAGACCATACAGAAATGTCAGGGGGTCAAAAATCTAAAAAAATAATAAAGTTCCACCGGTCCACACCTCAAATAAACAAACAAATGAAAACACAAACTAACAACTCAAAATACAATTCAAACGAGGAAAGGACCAGACCTCGAAAAAGAAACAAAAAAACAAGGCAACATAATTCCATGTCCGGGCAAAATAATTAATATTAAAAGAAATTCCCAAAAGCACAACGCGCCAGAATGAATCGAAGAATCTTAATGATCCCCAATTATTCACCTGTGCCGCCACAGACGACCCCGGGTCCTCCAGCGTGCGTCTCATCCGCTCCAGCCACTCAGTACGTTTGCCGGGCTCAGCAGCGGTACTCGCGGGCTGCGATGCGTGATGGCGCGTCGCGATGCCGGCCTCTTCTTCCTCCGTGGGCAGATGGGTGTATGTGTCCGACATGCGGTCGTCCAGTCTGCGCTGACAGCAAGGCTCCAAGTCGCGCGTAGTCAGACCCCAATAGCGCATCTCGTGGTAGAAACTCAGCTCGCACATGTGCGGCGCCACGCGCAGCTTCCCACGGCCGCGCTCAGTGTGACGCGTGGCATACACCATGATGAGACCGAAAGCACCTGCGTGCCGGTCAAAGAAAAATTCGTTACGCTCCCGGTCGTAGTCATCGCAGAATTCCAGTGCCTCGCGCTCGGACGCACAGGCGTGGAGCCGGCTGACGCGGCTTAGGGGAAAGTCTCGCAGTGCGTCGCCGGCGAAAGTGTACCGGGCGCCGCCCACGTTGAGCACGCACGCCGTCTCCCCAAACTTCATCTCATCGTTTGTTCTACAGCCACGTGCTCGTGGCGCGCGCTATGGGCTTTTCTGGATGTTTTTGAGGTTCAGGTCAGCGTCTATGCCGGTCTGCTGCAGCCACGCTACTAGCTACTATAGTCCGAGCGCAGCGCGCTCAGCTGTTTAATATCCAAGACCACAACGGTGACGCCTAGGGTGCACAATACGTCACTGCCATCTCAGTGACCGGAGATTAAGTATAGCCTACGCAAGAGGTCTAAAATGACCAATGAAACGTGACAGAAAGTTTGCAGTCAGTTCTGTTTGATGTGGCAAAATGTTTATGAACGGTATGATACAGGCCAAAAACACAATTTATCAAAAAACGTTAAAAATGCACAACTGCAATGGGCAAAGGACTAAGATATGTTAAATGTCATGAATATTGTAACAACTTCAAAGTAATAACTTAATTGGATGTTAATATCAAGCATGATTAACTTTAATTAAAAATGAGATGTTACATAAATAACAGAATTCCTTACACAACGCCTTTATAGTTCCAGCCTTTACTTTTCCTGGCCACCCATGACTAAGTAGATTTTGTAACTTGTTGTGGTTGGTTCCATGGCCTCTGTCCACTGTGCCTAATTAATGATTGGTTAATTAATGTCAAGGTGCCAGCCCAGTGACCTGTCTGGATCTCTGGACCGCGAAACCAGGGTTTGTCAGTAAGACACCCATATCCAGCACATGTAGACAGCCTGTAACTTAGTTCACAGGTACGGGCAGCGTTGTGAGTGCTCATCCCCTCGCTGACATTTCTGCAAGGTCTTCCCCAGTCTTTCTCGTCCTACTTTCGCACTAAGCCTATCAATAAAAAAGGGAAAGGCTGAAAAAATAATTTAACGATGAAAAAAAGCCAGTAGCCAATACCTTCCTCCTCGAAACTCAGCATCTAAGGGCTGGTTTGGTCATAAAGGCACAGAAGAGTAGGCTAGTAAAGCAGGTCAGTGCACAGTCTGCAATACACAGAGATAGCTAAATGTATCACTTAATGTTAATTTTAATATTTCATCGTCTCTGTATCCAAATTCTATTGCATGACTTTGTACTAATGTAGTGTATTTGTCAGCTTCTCCTGCTTCATCCAGCGTTGGGCCGTGGTGGCAGTATATTTGAACAGAAAGTCCCAGATTACCCTCTCTCCCCGGTTACTTCTTCTAGCTCCAGCGGTGCTCCTGAGGCGTTCCCAGGCCAGCCAAAAGATATTGTCTCTTCAGCGTGTCCTGGGTCTTCCCCGGGGGTGCCTTCTGGTGGGACATGACCTGAAGTCCAGTGGGCATCCTAATCAGATGTCCAAGCCACCACAGCTGGCTCCTCTTAACACGGCGGAGCAGCGGCCCTCACTGATAGATGAGCTTCTCACCCTATCTCCAAGGGCGAGCCCAGTCACCTTGCGAAGGTAACGTTTAGGGAGGAGCCAGAGCCACTGGAGCTTAGGTGTCCCACATTAGGCAGTGGACTACGGGGACTACAGGGACTCCCCCCATACCAATTTTTAAAATCAACTGTCTGTATTACTGGAAAATTGAACTTGATGGGGCAGTGAATTAGTGCAGCGCTGGTGGTGGCAGCCTCATTAACACCTGTCACACACCATGTTGGTTGCCAGGAAGTCCTTTTGAGTTTGTTTCTAGGATACATGTGTACACAGGTGTACACACTTTGAGGAAGAACAGAGTGCAGAGCGGCAATACTTTATTCCCCTGCGCTCACCTAATTGCACTTTACTTATTATTCGCAGTAGGTCAACCGTGCACTGCAATGAGTTCTGAGTGCATGAGTGTTCAGCGTGCCCAGTGCAAACATTGATATGCCGTCTATATGCAGTGCCCACCATTACCACAGACAGGGTGGATTATCCTATTGTGGGCCATTTTCTGCAACTTCCTAATGTGGGACAGTCAGTTGCCTAATGCAAGACAGTGAAATGTAGTGTTGAACAGTTGAACCTAATGTTAGACACATTACCATAGTTTGCTTTTACCATACTTTCACTGGCATTCGTTAGTTTAGGGAGGAGCCTGAGCCACTGGAGCTTAGGTGTCCCACATTACGCAGTGGTTCACATTAGGACAATCCACCCTACTTCTAAAACGTAATTTGACTACTGATTACTCACTACTCCTGTTAAAAGTAACTAAGTTAATTTACAGATTACTTTCTATCTAAGTTAGACTAAGTAAGTTAGATCAATTTAGTGACATTTACTTAGTTCTCATTACATCCAGCATCTGCTGGAAAAAAAGATAATTATTTTTGCCTTTAAAGACAAACACAATCATTTTTCACTTTATTGGAAGTAGGTTTTAAACTTCACATCTCATACATAATGCACTAAAATCTGAACAATCTTTTGAGTGATTCATTGTTACATCCCTGAAACGCAGAGCATCGGGGATGTAATGGGTTTGCTGGCTCGCTGGCTCGGGATCCACCTTGTCCGCGGCATATCCTCACATCACAGTCACTACCACTGACCAGTCGCATGTAATATGACATCACAGCAAGCATCGCTCTACAATATCACTTTGACCTGCGCCGACGAACACCTGCCTACCCCTAGTTTAAATTTTAAATCATGACTGTTTAAGTAGGCTTAACTGTAGCTTAATTTGGGTACGTAATTTTAATCGGATTACTGATGTTGAAAAACGAATCCATTAGATCACTAGAAGTTACTTAAAAATAAAAAATAAAAATAAAAAGTTATTTAGTTACTATTACTTAGTTACTGATATCACTCATGGTGCCCAACTTGTACCTGCAGTACGGGCCGTGCCTACTTCTTCACCTCAGGGACGCATTCCTGGCACCATCTGCCTCGTGATCCACCCCTTCCCTGGGGAGTTAGATGTTACACAAATAACACAATTCCTTACACAATGCCTTTATACTTCTGGCCCATGACTAAGTGGATTTTGTGTGCTGACATTTCTGCAAGGTCTTCCCTAGTCTCTCTCATCTTACTTTCGCACTAAGCCTATCAATAAAAAAAAAGAGAAAATGGCACTTAGGCTGAAAAAGTAATTTAACAATGAAAAAAAGCCAGTAGCCAATACCTCCCTCCTCAAAACTCAGCATCTAAGGGCTGGTATGGTCAGGCTAGTAAAGCAGGTCAGTGCACAGTCCGCAATACACAGTGATAGCTAAATGTATCACTTAATGTTAATGTTAATATTACAACGTCTCTGTATCCAAATTCTATTGCATGACTATGCAGAGATGGCAAATCCAGTTCCAGAAAGTAAAAATCCTGCCATGTTTTGGCTCTACCTGTGCACTGCAAATAGCAGCTGCTCCTAATTAGAGAAGCTCTTCAGTTGCTGAAGAGCTTCTCTAATTAAGGTGCTCTGCTAATCAGTGACACCTGTTTGCAGTGCACTTCTACGCTGGGTAGAAGCCAGAATGTAGGACTTTTACTTTCTGGAGCTGGATTTGCCATCTCTGCTATGGACTAATGTAGCATTCATAGAGTGGCCCTTAGTTGCAACTTCCGAATGTGGGACAGTCAGTTGCCTAATGACCGACAGTGAAATGTAGAGTTGAACAGTTGATCTTAGACACATTAGTAGTTTGTTTAGTTTTACCATAGTTTCACTGACATAGCCACTGGAGCTTAGGTGTCCCACAATAGGCAGTGGTCAACATCAGGGCAATCCACCCTACTAAATTAAGTCATTAAAACCTGTGGTGGAGGGGAGAGATATACATCTACCAGAGAGAGAGCGGGCGGATTGGAGATTCAGGCAAAAGAAAAAAATGTTTCTCTTTATAGCCTCACTTTGAGCCCAGCGTGGAGCATTGCTATCAGACCGGCAATTTCCACCCAGGAGGTGAGCGCCATGTGGAGGTGCACTGTTCAGCCAGTAGGGGGGCCGCTTGACATGCGGTCTTGCTGTTCTTTTTTCCAGTACTTTGTGGGCAGAAATAGAGCAACAGCGTGTGGTGTGAATTTTATTCACTGTGGTCCAGTCAGAGTTTGTTACATCACATAGTGTGGAGGAAGCGCGATGAGGATAACGGTCTGGTGGGAGAGAACATGTGAGAGAGTGAGAGAGAGAGAGAGAGAGAGAGAGAGAGAGAGAGAGAGAGAGAGAGAACGCGATAGAGAGAGAGAGAGAGAGAGAGATAGAGAGAGCGAGAGAAAGAAAACACAAAATGTGAGAGAGTGACAGAGAGAGAGAGTGGTGGCAGTGGAGAGACAGCGCGTGAGAGAGAGAGAGAGTGGTGGCAGTGGAGAGACAGAGAGAGAGAGGTAGAGAGACAGAGAGAGAGAGAGAGGTGGTAGTGGAGCGAGACAACGCTAAATGTGATAGAGTGGAGAGTGAGACAGGTTGAAACCGGAAAGACAAAGTGAACAGGGGTAATCGAGAGGAGAAGGTCGCAGACAGAAGAGTGCTTGTGTGAAGGTCATTTCACACTGACAATGGGGTTCTCTCACACTGCCAATGCAATAGGGAAAGGTGTAATACTATTTTATCTACTTCTGGGTCTTAACAGTGGTTTTGACTTTGGGAAAGTAGGTTATACGCACCTTGTCACAAACTGCCAAAAGACTGCCATGTCTTCAGCTAAAAATGTTTTTAGTCCATCAGAAATTCATCCAGGAATTCCATTATATTTAGTAACTGTCGACGTTGTATTACAAATTGTGTGGCGCCTTTCCAGCCTTTCCATCAATAGGGCTGTTGCCAGAGATGGCAAGTAACAGTACAAATACTTAAGTACTGTACTCAAGTAAAATGTTCAGGTATCTGTACTTTTAGAAGTACCTTTTTCTGTGATTACTTTTTACTTGTAGTGAGTACATTTGTAACAAAAATATCTGTACTTCTACTCCTTACTTTTACCAAAACAGGCTCGTCACTTTTTTTTGTGTGTTGACGGGTAGGATAACGTCTATAATATTAGTCAGTAGGGGGCACTGATGTACCGAGTACAGTCCCAGTTATTAAGTTAATAAGTGGTTTTCATGTAGTCCCGAGATATAAGCTGAATTAGGCTGGATTGTTAGTCATTTATTTAAACAATAACATTGAAAAAATACAATTTTGTTTGTAGCACTTTGTACTTTATACTTTCAAAAATACTTTTGAGTACATTTTAGAGCCTGTACTTTTTACTTTCAAAAATACTTTTTGAGTACATTTCTCAGCCTGTACTTTTAACTCTACTCAAGTAGATATTTGGATCAGTACTTTGTAGTCTTACTTGAGTTGTTCTTTTACTAATGTATTTAACTCTTACTCAAGTAAGAAATCCCAGTACTTTTGCCATCTCTGGCTGTTGCACGTGACGTGACGGCTTGGCGGCAGTAGCCATTTTTCGGGTATCTCGTTTAGGGGTTTTCTTTCCACTTCATGTCCATTATATAGGGGCAAATCCAACGACGTATTTATGCTGCCATCTGCTGGTGATTGATAGCATATTACGATGGATGAATCAATGATAGAAGACTTTTAAACGGACAATGTTTTGCAAATATCGCTTGCTGCCTGTTCGTTTGACCATGATGATACCCGCAAAATGGCTGCCAAGCCTCAAAGCCACCATGCAACAGCCCTATTGCAATGGACCCACCATTTTATAAGAGTTTGGACGCAACGTGTCCAAAATCGCTCCCTATCCCCTCCTCCCTTGTCCCTGTATAGTGCACTCATTTATAGTACACTGGGCTGAGATTTCGCCCACTAGTGCCAGTGCCGTCAAAATGTTTATAACATTACAAAATGAAAATAAAGATTACAAAAACAAACCATCACAAAAAGTCCAAAGTACTTATATTTGTAATTATTTGCCATGGTACAAGTTACATATCCATAACAGTTGGTCGCTGTTGATTCCTGCCGTGTCGTGTTTTTGTAGTTTACATCATTTTTAATGTGTCTCGCAATGCATTGTGGGTTATGTTGCTTCATCTGCGCCTCTACGGTACATTGATGCTCACTACTTTTCCCAGTGCATTGTGGGATACTTTGACTGCACTATACAGGGTACATACATGGAGTATTCAGACACCCCTACAAAATGGCGTGCACCCCACATAGTGCACTATATACGGAATAGCGAGCGATTTCTGACACAGCCAACATGCTAGAATTATAATTCTAGCCTGGCACTGCCAGACCAATTTGTGTGTTCTCTAAACACTGGGCATCTTGATATTCCTTTTGGAAATCAGAAGCATGCTTGACATAGATTATATAACAGTTAAAATCATGGCCAACTAATTGAAGTCTTGGTGTGACACAGACCTGAAGCGTGAGACACACAGTCTATGGTGACACATCATATCAAAATAAATGAGAATTCAATGATGTGTCGTTTGCGGAACACTTCTCAACATTTAGTTTGGTTCCACAGAGCTGGAGAAGTTCCAGAGTTGCCTGCCACCCCATATCTTACCTGTTCCTTGATCTTCGGGTGATTGAAACAACTTTTGAGCGCTGTGCAGCCAATGGCTGTAGGCAGCCCACAGCATTATATAAGTTATTAGTGGTGCTGTTACTCGCTGTGTCTCAATTGGCACACTTGGGTCAGTGCACTATATTTCAGTGAGTGCACTAACTTTTTTTGTCCGGCTTAGTGCCGTTTTTCTTTTCATCTCTATTAGACAGGATTCATCGGAAACAGGGTTGAAGAGATCTGGAGAAGACATCGCGGAAAGAACTGCCAAAGAGGGGAGGAACATTTGCGACACCGCTGACATTGTGATCGAGCCCGCAGTGCCATATCACAATGCACTGTGGCCTCGGGACGGCAATGGTGCAGCTAATGTGGGACAGTCAGTTGGCTAATGTGGGACCGTGCAATGTAGTGTTGAACAGTTGAACTCAATGTTAGACACATTACCATAGTTTGCTTTTACCATAGTTTCACCGACATTCATTATTTTAGGAAGGAGCCAGAGCCACTGGAGCTTAGGTGTGGTTCACATTAGAGCAATCCACACTATTTATTTCATTATATTTCGAGTGTGCATATCGTGTGTGTGTGTCTGTGTGTGTGTGTGTG